>CAIGRL010217146.1:0-10802 GCA_903798325.1 Fraxinus xanthoxyloides
ATTAAATTTGTCAAAACGATGAAAGGTGCTCTTGTCAGCATGAACGTCTAATAGGTCAACATTCAGGTCATCCCTGTTCAATTTTATGTGAAACAAATTCAAGTTAGCAAAAGTAAGAAAAATCAGCACTAGGCATGACGATAATGAAGAGGATAATGACAACAATGATAAGAAGAATAAAATTGTGCAAAATGACAATTTGTTGCCGGATCCCAATTTTACAATCAATGTAAACAACATCATTACCCTGTTAAGTCAAGGCTCTCAAAGACCTCTTTCAAGGTCAGATAAGTCCCATCTCGAAAAATAACAACCTGAAAATATGTAGATAAAGCTTGAAATTTTCATTAGAATAAAGTAGATTTTGTTATATACAAGTCCTGCATTAATATTTGACTAAAAATGTCTTTTTTAAAATTAAAAACACTATCTTTAATCAGTACCATCTCAAGTAGAACGTGATTTACTTCACCAAATTAGCAGAATAGAAGATGAAATGCTAAAGGGTATTTAGGAATAAATCAAGCAAAGAATTACCTCATCGGGCTCCTTCCTCAACTTTGATTTTATAAACCTTAGAAGATGTTTCTGATTCATGCAAGCTGAGTGATGAACATGAGTATCGACTTTCCTGACATTATAGAAATCACGATGTGGTGCACTCTTTTGAGCCAGGAATTCTTTATCCGCATTAAGCATTAAATGAAGGTTGAATTTCTGGATGCCAAATTCATGTTCAGTCTTCATTAATAATGTAATGATAGATTAATATCAAAAGCTTATTTTTGCTACTAAGAGGAAGTATCAACCTGTTCTAGAAGAACTAGCCTACGGTGACACAATGTTCGGATATTCCCGGCTGCTATGACTTTGAGGATATAATGCAGGTCAGTGAAAAAGGTTGTGGCATTGGCGACGGGGAAAAGTTTCTCTTTTGCTGCAGGTAAAATTGAGTAATTTTTGAAAAGAAGATATTTTCCGAAGCGAACTAATTATGAAAAATAAATTGGATGCTTTTGCATCTTCTTACAATCTTTATTTGCATAGACATGAACAACTCCATCTTCCATCTGGAAATAGTGCTGCAGGGAATTGAAATGCAATTCATAAGAAATTTTCAAATCAACAAGGGACTTCAACAAGTTTAAAATGGAATGACAATTTAGAAAAGACACGAGCAAGCATAGAAGAAATAAAATATAGTAATAAATTTATTCAGATTTACATCAGATTTCCCATTTGGAGTATAATCAAATGGGCATAGGTTTGGTTTTGGTGTACTCGGGTCAGATATAATTTCCTTTTCCCATGGAGCAACAGCTTCCCTGAACACATAACTTTTTCGAAATTCAAGGCAATCTTGAAGATTCAGGTAGACTTCCACCTCATCAGCAGAAGGCGTCTCTAGCAACAGTCACAAAGAAAAATCAAAATTATAGACAATTTTACTTTTGGGCCAAATTCATCGCTCATAAATGTATACAAGCTGAAAGAAACGTGCAAAGTTTATTTTTATGGTAGAAATTTAATAGTCATAACACTCCAACGAAATAAAAGAAGAATACAAATATTTCAAAAATATAAGCAGAGTAACTAACCAACATGATAAAGTACTTAGATTTTAGAACAACAATTGTCTATCACAAATCGTAAAAATGTCAGAGAATATTTACCAACAATATGATCAATTTTTTTGCATGTAATGGGTTTGACAAAAGAACGAAAAGAATAAGAAAGCCAATAGAGGAAAAAAGAAAGAAAGAACGAAAAGCCAAGATATTAAGAAATATGGACAGCACCACAAAAAGACTATACAGCATGTCAGCATTTTTCTCTATAATTCAAATGAGAAGCAGCATCAAGTGAAGAGTCGCATTAAGGGTTAATTTAACAGCTGATGAAACATTTCTCTTCAAGCAATGTCTTTGCATACTTAAGGATAAATGATAAGTCAGCCTTATCCCAGTATGCAGTTTAAAAACCAGCCACAGAACTTTAGTGGAGACCATTTTGCTAAATACTAAAAATGGAAATTGAAGTGCGTCAAAGGGAGGAAAAGAACAATACCTGCAGGGGAAATTCTCAATCGAACAAAAGTCTCATGCTCTGGTTCTTTCCTAAGTATATCAGCAGCTACTGGATCAGGTTGAACGCCATGCAGGTCACCAGTTACACTATGTGAGCGAATCATACTTGATGCAGCTGCTACCGGCATTTGTTCTCCATTTTTATTTACGTTATCTGGTACATTCTGAAACATGCTTTCACATTAAGGGGTTCATTAAGGTGAGATTTATTGGATGCCGAAATATTCCCAAAATTATGGAAGAGAAATGGCATGTGTGGAGTAACCAAAATGTTCACGTATGCATATCTTTTTATGCATGTCTAGTGACAACTCACCACATTTCCATTAGTATGAAGATACGTAGCATCCAGCTTAGAACTGTCATTCAGGTTATCTTCGTCATCTGATTCTTCTACACTTTGAAACGCACTAGCACTAGCAACTGGAGATCTAGGCGAAGTGGGTCGAACAAGATGTCCAGCTCTCATGGGTGAATTCACGCTACCAGATTTTCCTGAAATGGAAAACAAATTTACTGCAACTGAACAAAATTAAACCCCCGCTTTTGAAGGGAGACTCAAAATGGAGAAAGGATAATAAAACAATTAATAGAATCTCTGCAGTCTGATCTTCTAGCACCAGCGATGTGCTGTTAACCAAAAGCTGCCTAGCAATACACCGTATACATGCAAAGGTCTATAAGAACAAGCGTTTCCTTTAGAAAAGATCTAGGTGCAGTGTAAACGCTAAATAAACCTTGCAGCGAGGTACATCAGTGAGCACAGAAAGCTAACACTGCAAAAGATTTTTGAACACAAATCCCCCTTCTCAATTTCCTCTCGTTTTTTTATGGTGTGCTGATCCACTATGCGAAAGATACAGTGTGGTTCCAGGCTTCCAGCACAAAAATACACAATGCATGCAAAGCAGAAGTTTGTGCCAGGAACACGGGGGTCCATAAAAAGTGAAAACTGTCATCAACAACCTCATATGAGGACACGTAAAGGTCATATAAGGAGTTTTAGCAGGTTTTAGTGAAGAAATTTGTTTCTCTGAAATGGTGGGAGGTCCAAAGGAAATGGACTAGTTTAATTTGGCAAAACTTGTCTGGCTTAGGCAAATGATCAAGTGCTTCAAAGAGAAAGTATTTATATATACATATAGGCTAATTATTGTTCCTAAATCAAAGACCTACTTTATTGAGCAAGAGAATAGTCTTATTTTAATTACATATAAAAGATTATTGTTTTAAAGAACCTGCCCATTTATGAGACAAATTGTCATGTGCTACAATAAATAAGCTTATTACCCTCTGAGTTAATGCACACCGACTTAGGAGAATGGAAGCTTTTTCTTTTAACTGTCAGCTTCTACTTTACGCTATAAATAACTGCAGTCATTCCTGAGACAGAGTTGGAGAACCACTTTCTTGGATCCAAATATGTATTCAGTGGATGCTACCTACAAGCTACAATACAATTGCCAGGCACAGCAAACTGGATTCACTTTTATGTCTAACCGTCAACACAGGTCATTTCAATTTATTGTGCATCACATAAATTAGGTATTAATATGGCATTTCCCATTTGAAGGCCAAAATTATTCCTTTCTCTTTTTTCTGCATGGATGTGAAAGAAACACAGTAAACTTTTAGCAGTCTCCCCTCAAACATATAATAAGTTAATGGTAATTAATCCTCATGAAACAATGGAGCAAATAATAATCTTGTAGCAATCGTTTCAGAAAGGACTGAAGGGCCAAATAACAGCTTTCCACCATTTTGTGCAACTCCTTGCGAAGCAAAGTTTGTTCACAGTGAATTGCTAGTAGTGATTGTGATAAAAAAATGGCTTCTGAAAAATTGGTGAATGAGCGATTGGCACATGCCTCGCAAATTTGGCAAAAAAACCAATCACTATTTAATAAATAGCCAAAAGTAACTTGTTTTTCATACACAACATTTAACTGTAACCTGTGGACTCCAAACGTTTACTCAGTACAATTTAAAATAGCTCACAACTTGCACTCTTTTACCACCACTCCACAAATTGATTCATGTGCTTGATACCACATGGCAAATATGGAACTCACAGATCCAATTAGTCCTAAAAAGTAATGCATTTATTTAAGACTAACAAAATTTTATAATGCCTTTATTTATGCTCAATCAAATTTTGCTTCAACTATGTTATAAATTTCCCAAATATAAATAATTGATTTTATTATTCCGGCCAGAAGTCGAAGTCCGACAATTGCATACCTTCGGGGAGCGTGTGCACCCTCGGCAACCCGGACGGAATAGAATCCACATGGACCGGACCATTCCTCTTCTCCTCAATCTCACCTACACCGGAAATCGTTCTCACATCCGGCAAAGAGGCCGACATCCGGCCATAGCATCCATTATTTCCTTTTCTCCGTCCATGGCTCCGCCGCGATGGATACTTCTTCAAATGCAGCGGCGAGTCACCGCCGTCCACCGCATCCTCCCTATCCCTCTCTACCGCCTTGGCAAACTCCAGCAACTGGTCCAGAGTTTTCCGGTGCATATAGTACGCCGACACCGCCACGAACGACGCTCCAAACAGCGCCGCCATCGCTAGGTGAAGCGAGTAAGCATCCATATCTTTCTCTCTCGATATACAGCACTGTATATAAAGTTATATATGTATATGTGTATGTATTTATAGCTCAAAACCCCTACTGAACAGTGTAGAGAGAGAGAGAGAGATTTTTGGTTTTGGAGAGAAGTGTAAGTAAGAGGAAGGCGTGGGTATTTATAGAGAGTAGAGTGAAAGAATGCATAAATGATAACCAACTTGAAGTATTCGAAGTTGATCGTGCAGAGGCAATATTTGAAGTTTCTGCTACGAATGCTACTGTAACACACACACACACACACGTGTGTGTGTATAGCGCCCTGGTCTAATTGGTTTGGATTAAAATTCTGGGTAAATCAACAATTAATTTTAACCACTCATTTTATGGAATTCATAACTTTTCAACCACGCATTTCATCATTTTTTTATCAAAATCTACTAAAAACAGCATAATAACCTTACTCGATCACTTACAAGCAACATTTACCGGCCATTGTGACACAGATGCAGAATGATCACTTTATGGCATACCGCAGGACTCGTAACATATGCAAGTAGAAGTTGGGCGTGTGTTTATTTGGTATTGATTTGAGGAGTGTATGAGCGGTGAACCCTATGAGATGTGTTAACGAGTAGGTAAAAATTGTAGATTCTACATTAATAATATTTTATAGTCAGCGATTGCAGTAATTATCTTACGTGATAGCTTGTTCTTTGAGATATTAGTTTTTTTTTTGTAATTTTGTTGTCTTAAATAATATGTTAACGTATCAAATAAGAAGTTTACATTAATTTTAATTTGAAAATCACTAAAAGTTGAAGTATCGATAGAGTGCAAGCATCAAATTTGATAGAGTTTTCACACGAGACTTTCTTACTTTTTTAACAATTTGTTTTAATAATTTGGTTGCGAATCTCACTGCCCTACTTGAAATTTGTTATTAGGTATCATCAATAACCATTATCAATTTATATAATATAATTTAGTCGTCCATGTTGAAATTTCTTGGACGATCAACTTCAAATTCACTAAAAGCCAAAAAAAAAATTGTTCATCAATTCAATGAGATAGACCTAGACCTAGACCAACATAGAACTTTTACATTATTTTTGTGAGATTGAAAGATACATTTAAAGTGCCATACTTGAAACGTGTCTTTATGCACTACCCAAAAAACCTATCACCTTTTTTTTTTTTTTTAAGTATAATCTACTCCGTGGACATTTGTTGGACGATTATATCAATTAGGACTTGACAAAACTTTCGAATCGAATCGAATCGAACCGGATCGAACCGAACCATAATTGAACCGAACATTTCTTCATAAATTAAATACCCGAACGTATATCGGAGTTGAAAATCGATGGGTTTGGATCGGTTCTCGATTCTAAACCAAGAACAGAAGAATCGAATAAGACCCGAATCTAAATAATTTTTTAAATTTTTTATATTGAGTTAATTAAATTATTTTAATTTTTTAAAATAAATTAGCAAATTAATCTAGCCAAATTAGGATTTTTATTTTTTTTTAACTTTGATATGGATCACCGAGTTTTAATATTAATATATATTTTTTGGTATTTGTATTCATTGAATTAATTTTATTGGACAACTTGTTATTTATATATTTTTTAATTTGGTTACGTTAATTTGTAAAAATTATGAATAAATTATCATTAGTTGTATTTATGTAATGTTGTTGTAAATATTAAAAAATTTAATTATGGTTCGGAACTAAACAGAATCGAACCGAAATAAATTGAACCCGAACGGTTCCATTTATTAAATACCCAAAAATTTTGGGTCAGTTCGATACCGACCCCCGTCCAGCCCTAATATCAACCTCGAAATCCAATAAATGTTAAAAAAATGCATTCAAATCAGTGTCATCAACCACTACAGAACCTCAAGTCTAACAAATACTTGAAATTACTCATCTATATACAGTCAATCGCTTGAAAAAGAGTGAAATTACATCTTACATCGGATTTGATAGAGTTGTCGTACAATGAGACTTGCGTATTCAGTTAGGTGAACAGAATTAACATAGGTTGCACAGAGTAAAAACCTGATGAAATATGTGATTAGGTAAACAGAATTAACGAAAAAATGAAATTACAAACAAAAAATTAGGTAAACAGAATTACAAACAAAAAAAATGCTAGTGAGGTACAATACGTGGGCCTAAGCCTCCGCATAATGGCTTGGAATGTAGCACGGATTTAAGCCCTGAGTCCTTTTCATTATCCACTCGAGTGCAAAATATGTTGGGCACGTGTCAAAATGCAATTGAATTATTTATTTATTACCATTTTGTTTGTCGTATGATTAATACATTTACAAATATAGTTAAGGCAAAATTACAAAAATATCCTTCAAATTATTAACCACTACACAGACACCTTCAAAAATCTCATTTATTTATTATTATTATTATTATTATTATTATTATTATTATATTTCTTTTTTGAAAAGATTATTATAGAATATAACAATATCTATTTAAAAAAGTAACACTTACATTGAGATAAAAAGTCTTAAAAATGAGAAAAAATAAAAAGGAGAAATGAAGATAGTTTAAATAACACTTAATAATATTATTTATTTATATTATAAATACAAAATTGTAAACTAAGAACTACAGATTTTTCTTTGACCAACATGGGGATTCTATTGTGAAAAAACAATTTTCAAGGGAGGTTTCGGTAATTTTGAAAAAATGGGTGAGTATTTTTTTTAATTGTTTGAAATATCAAGAAGTCTCTCAATAATTGTCTCAAAAAGTTACATTGAATCATTGAATGATATAGTGAACGGCGGCCGAGACTAAAATGTTAACTTCTAAAATAAATATTTTTTTCATCGATGAAAGATAAAAATAAATATGTTGTTTATTTTGAAAACAAACTAATGGGTAAGTTGCCAATCTCTGAACTATGTAATCTGCTGGATTACGGACGCCACTATACTAGAGGTTTCTAATCTACTCTTCTGTGATTTCTGTTGAAACATATACTTGAGGGTGGGCGTAGGACGGACAATTTTAAAACAGACTCCTCATTCATTAAAGAATATCATCAAGATTTCGTGATTTGCTATCGAAATTATTTCAATTTCAAGAGCTCGGATCGAATCGCTGTATTTCGAAGCAAGAACTTGCTGTTGATAATGATTGGTTTTGGGCAGCTTAGTTTGGGCTATGCTAATGCTGGGTGCATCTGCCTCATAGTGGGGATTCTTTTCCGCAATTAATTTGAACTTCTTAAGCAACAAAGAATATAGACAATTATGTAATAAAATTCTTTGTTTCAAACTAAAAATTGCACATTTTTAATGTTAGGATTGAAGTTTGGATGAAAGCAATCTTTTTTTTGGAATGAGATCAAACTTATTCTATGTCATAGTTATATTCCTAATTCTTGAATATTATATTTAATATTTTGATAGTGTAATCAGTATAAATCTTTTCCTACAGAATTATTTGTGACTCTGTAAATCTAAGATTATAAAATCCGTTTAAAACTTAAAGAGAATTATAACCAAGTTGCATCGGAGTTGTGGAATAGTGTTCTCTATTAACTGATTATATCTTTTCATGATTACTTTATAATCAGGATACAAAAAGTAAATGATCGCCGGGATAAAATAACTAAAAAAAGATCATATCAAAACATAATGTATGGTACATCCTCTAAATTATGAGACAAACATATGGCATTTGAGGTGTTTCCCACTTCACCAATCAATTAACATTTTAAATTATCATTTTAGTAATTAACACCTAAATAAAGCCACTAGAAATAAACCTTATTAATTCATTTGTAAAGGTGATCTGGGAGAGAAAGGAAATGAGTGGCTTTTTAAAGACTTTTTGATAATATAATTAAAAATGATAATTGTCCCATTAGAGGCAGACCTGAGAAAGACACTTAAATTTGTTTTATTCTTCATCAATCATGGTCCCCATTATCCTTTTCATTTTTTAATTATTTAAGAAAAGTTTGTCCTAAATCTTTGCCAAAAAGAAATGTACAAATATGGTCCAAAATTTATCCACTTAAACTCTAATCATTAATGTAGATAAAATATCAACATCATCAAGGCATGTTGTCTTTAATATTCATAGTTCTTAATAATTTTTAATTGTGTCCAAAATAACAAAGCCAAATGGACAATAAGATTTAACCTTAACTACAAAACGTGTTGAGTAGATTCAGCACCTTAATTTACTAAAATACGGTAAAACTTGTCGATCAATTATTTAAAGGTACGAATTGCCCCTTTACTCGATATACAGTCAGGATCGCAACAACATCATTTTTTATCGAATGAATACTCTATTTTCAGTTTTAACCAAGGAGGTGCTGACTGCACCTTTTGATGAGGTTTTGGTGATAGGAGTGCTCCAATTAATTTAGTTTAACATACTAAACACGTAAACATATTGATCATGTTAAACATGCTTGGTTTTCCAAGATTAAAACATGAAAGAATGTGAATTTTATTTTTAATATCTTCATAATAAAAGTTGTCCATTTTATGACAAATGTATCTTTCATGTTAGAATGCGGGTCCCATCTTTCGTGTTAGGTTTTGTACAATTTAACATATCGAACATACTTATGCTGGGCCAACCTGATTCTGTTCAAAACCTCGTAAGAGTTTTTAGATTCGCGCCAGATTTCCGTTTTTGGATTCCTTAACGTTATTGGCAGTAGTATTAATGGAAGTTAAGACCCAACTTGCATGGTGGATTTAGGAATCGAATTCCCTTCATTAAGCATAAGAATTTAGCCCCAGTTTGGCTCTCATTAGATTAAAATTTATTTTTCTCTCCCTTCTTATAAACCACGCATATTTGATAAGTGTGTTTTGCGCACTTACTTAGGCCACAAAACATGAAAATTTGTCGATTTATATTTTGAAATATGACTTAATTCGATATAATTTGTATGTTAGGTTTTGTACAATTTAACATATCGAACATACTTATGCTGGGCCAACCTGATTCTGTTCAAAACCTCGTAAGAGTTTTTAGATTCGCGCCAGATTTCCGTTTTTGGATTCCTTAACGTTATTGGCAGTACTCAGTAATATTAATGGAAG
The DNA here is from genome assembly GCA_903798325.1 of Fraxinus xanthoxyloides. Taxonomy (NCBI): domain Eukaryota; kingdom Viridiplantae; phylum Streptophyta; class Magnoliopsida; order Lamiales; family Oleaceae; genus Fraxinus; species Fraxinus xanthoxyloides. Next base: position 9,776 of record CAIGRL010217146.1, read on the forward strand.
TTAAGACCGAACTTGCATGGTGGATTTGGGAATCGAATTCCCTTCATTGAGCATAAGAATTTAGCCCCAGTTTGGCTCTCATTAGATTAAAATTCATTTTTCTCTCCCTTCTTATAAACCACGCATACTTCATAAGTGTGTTTTGCGCACTTACTTAGACCACAAAACATGAAAATTTGTCGATTCATATTTTGAAATATAACTTAATTCGATATAATTTGTGTTTATAGTATTACATTGATTGATGGAATGAAGAGTATGCAAAAGCGAGCGAAAAAAGACCAAATTGGAAGAAAATGAAACTTCGGAAACCAAAATGCAATTATTCAAAAGATGACCCAAATGACGAATCAAGCATGGAATTGAGCTAAGTAACATATAGTGATGTCATGGAATGTTAAAAGGAGAAGGAAACAAAGCAAAAAAGTAAATAAAATAAAATTTGGAGACCAAAGTGAACTAAATGAAAAATAATTTCTACCGTGCAGCCACATGGTAGAAACTTCATGTAGACGCCTAAGCACTAACGGGAGAAGAATAGTGCCAAATGTTTATAACCATGTTGTCGCATGAGATAACCATGCAGTCGCATGGTTCAATTACGGGGCGAATTTTCTGGTTTCTTTTTTCAAACCAATCTTTTATGGAAAGATATTTTGATACTTTATGTAACCCTAATCTAGTCTAGAATAAGGTTTATGCATTCTTAGAAAGAAAAAGAACATTAAAGAGCAAGGAAGAGAGATAGAACAAGGGATTTTATTCAAAATTCAAAATTTCAAGTCTAATTTCTAGTTTTTGGGTGATATCTTCTCTTTATTATTTTTATTGTTCTTTTATTTTATCCATGTTATGTTATAATTTTTATGTAATAGGTGAACGATGAACCTCACAATGTAACATTTTAATTCTCTATTTTGCAATTTGATATTCAAACACGATTGATGGATGTTGAATGATTTATACTCACTTTCTTGTCTACATAGTTAAATGTATGTGATTATGTGAGTTTGAGTGATCTATTTTA
>CAIGRL010217165.1:0-10242 GCA_903798325.1 Fraxinus xanthoxyloides
ATCACTCATGCTCAGGTGAAGAAAAAACAGCAGCAGCGACCGTCTGTAGCTGCTCCATATAATGTGCCTTCTCATAGGGTTGGAATTGCGGAGGGCCCTATGAACTATCCTCAGCTAAATAACTTAAATGTTATGAATTGCAAAGGGAAAACTGATGTCAGCGGTGTGAATGGCTTTGAGATATGCAAGAAACTAAACGAGCATGGTATGAAAATGGTGTCCCCTACGAGGGGAGAAAGTAGAGAGCAAAATGAATTGGATCTGAAGCTTTGTGAACTGAAGGAATCAATTATGGTCAGTGAAGAGAACGCAAATAAGTTTGGTGTACATCATTCACAAGAAGGCTTAGTTACTGGAGGAGACGTCCTTGCAAATGGGTTGCCCAAGGCTGATGGTGGGGATCCAGTTCAATCTGGCCGCTGCACTGGAGCTAAAAAGAGGAAATCTTTTCCAGTTAAGAGGTTCAAGCAAGAGTCAGCATTACGCAGCGGGGACGATACACAAAATGCAATTTCTGCTTGTAGTATGGCAGAACAGAAAGATTTGCAAACTCATGCTTTTATGGTGAATGATCGGGATTTCAAGAATAAATTTGACAACTCCAAAGAAAAGTGCAACATTACTCAGATTGTTAAGCCTATTAGCTATAGCAGTTCTACATCAAACAATGGTGAAGAAATCTCATTAACCTTTGAGGCTCTGAGGTTTGTATCTTAACTCTCACTTCATTTATGCATGGTTGAATTTTATGACAGTGTGACTGTTTCTATGAGCATGCCAAAAAGCAAGCAGTAGTTTGCAGCACTCTATGATTCATTTGATGCCTTTACATGAACGGAATATGAATGGCTCCTATTGTAGTAAAAAACAAACTGACATTACGTTTTGCTGAAGTTATAGGTGATCTTGATAATGTAGGTCAGGTCATTTGGGATTGCTTTATGTCATATGATGTCTTTAATGTTTGCTTTCTACCATATGATTTATTCTCTTGAAGTTAATTTAGGTAAGAGAACTTTGATTTCTTTTTTGTCTGGTTGTCATAAATTGTTACGAATCTTGGAATCTAACTAGCCACAGATACCACACTATAGGGACACACCGACACTTGCCTTTTCTAACGGGTTGAGCACAGACACGTCAAGAACGCGCCAATTTAAATTCTTTGAAACTGTACATTTATATAGTATGTTGTAATTTTTATACTTTTCTATTTTTGAATATTTTTTAGCTTTGATTTATGCGCTTAAAATATTCAAATAAATGGAGTGTTATTTATTGTATTAAGATACTTTGGTTTAAACTACATTTATTAATTTGCCACATAAAGAAAAATACATGTAGTATATATAAATAAATTCAACGTTGAATTTTTCTGCGTTATTTTGAATATTTTACACTAATGTTTTAATGTTTAAATTGCACTCCAAACTTTAAATCCGCTTCCTTAATGTGTCACTTGCTTATTCCTCACGAATTAGAACTATAAAGAATATGAGAAATCTCTGGTCATGTCACATGACTCGAATGACCAAGTGCTCAAGGCTTATCTAGAAGTGTCCTTTGAGTATCGAAAATTCAATGAATTTATAAAAAATAGGACACGCCATGTGTTCTGGAGTGTCCGATGCTGACATGCCACCGTCCTATGAGTGTGTTTTATAGAATTTTGCTAGTAGTACAAGCTCCAATAGACCAATACTGTCTTTTGAACTTTACATTGTCTAACGACCATTCTTTTGTTGCCTTTTTTCGTTTTGTCAATCATTATTTTGCTACATATCCTCCTATGTTCTGCACACATTATGAACCCGAGAGTTGGATATGTTGGCAAACCCAAGTGGAACTTGTTAGTACCTTTATCACACGATGCTCCCTTTCATAGAGAATGCTCAAATTTGGACTTAGCATGTTACAAAGTGAGGGTAGAGTGATTGTTGTCCTTGTACTCTTCTTGGAAGTTGGACAAATTCATTTGATGTTAAACAAATATTTGAATATAGATCCAATCGGGACAACATTAAGCTTGTGTTCGGCTTGTGTTTATAAACGGCTAATAATCACTCAGTCCTCTTTTTATTCACATATTTCAAGAGACCCACAAGTACTGTCTATTTATTTACCACTAATTTCTATCTATTTGTATTTAAATTGTTTATAAACATTTCCCAAACATGCTTTGAAGTTATGCTTACCAATAATGGAAAGGTATGTGTAGAAATATGCTGAATGCCCATAGAATTGACTTAGTGAAGAGGGAGACCATAGAAGAGAAAGCGTGATCATGTTTAATCCCATTCAAAGCTCATTGGTAGCACTCAACTTCTACTCTAAGCCTGGTAAAATGCTCGAGAGTGAAAGAAAAAGCGCATCTCTCTCTCTCTGAACCGAATTTTCTTCATTTTTCTCGGTTAAATGCACACTTGATGCAAGGTGGAATGTTAGATTCCTCGGAGTAGCTGATTTAGCCTAACATTTATTTTTTTCCCCATTTGATTCTTCTTTATTGGGAGAATGATTCCTTCTACATGAACAGAAAATCTTTCATTGGATGTTAGATATTTCTTATTTATGCGTCTCCTCTTACTGCAACAAAATCTTAAATTGTTGCACAAGTTATAATAAGGTTTAAAATAATTATGAAGAGAGATTTTGTTTCCGGATCACGTGAATTGATTGGCATGGATGAACCTGATGACATGTTTGCACACGTGGTGTGGTGATTATTAATTTACTTACCACGTGGAGCGATTCGCTCAGACTTGATCATAGAACGTTATGGTTACCATAAATTTTGTATCTTTATGATATAGGTGTTTTGAATTCAGAGGTATAAATTTTAAGATGTTTCGAGTTCTACATATTATAATCTATGGTATTTTAACTATGTTAATTGCTTACACCTTGATATCATTTCTTAGAAAACGGGTGAATTCTAGTGTTGGCTAGTTTACTCTCTATCTCACAACCCCTCTATTGCTAGCAAGTTTATAAGTTAATTTGTAACCAAACATGCTAGTACAATATTGTAGTGTTAATTTTTAAAAAACTTGGTAGTCCTTAATTCCTTTAATAATTATGTTAAGCCTGAGAGTAGTTTAAGTTCACTATAATCATTTCTCAGGAAAAGTCTTACCCCTATTTAATAGAGATTTTTTAAAACTCATTTTCAAGTTCACATTCTCCCAATAAAATAATTTTGTACGTGGACTATAAAATTTTCCACTTTTTAACCATACAATCTCCAAAAAAATCACTTTTCACAAAATCTATTCTCAAAAAATCTACATCAAGCAGGTTCCTAATTAGTTATCTTTGTAGTAAACTATAGTAATTCGATGTTTTACGGGGGAATCAGAAATTGATAGCCATGGACACTCAAATACTGAAATAGAGGTCTTTTCTTTAATCTCTGTCGTTGGGAATTGATCAGTTCCTTTGACAATATAGTGGTGACTATTTGAATTAGCCATGTGATTGTCTTCTTTGAACGTTTTAAAACCTTTTACTTCTACATTTTGAAACATGTCGTTCCTTTCCTTTTTGGGGTTTTTTTTTTTTTATGGAACTTGTGCACACTTTTGATTTTAAATCTGTTTGTTTCAAAGATCCGTTTTTTTTTTCCCCCTTGTTTATTAGCATCAGTAACATGGCTGCCTACAGGTCTGATGGAACTAAAGTGATGGTGGACAACAAATTCTTGAAGGCCAACAATCCGATACTTGTGAGTCTTCCAATCTCTTGATTTCTTCGTTATAAGCTTATGCGATAAGTGTTCTGTGATTTTTTGTCTTCAATTTGAATGATATCATCAAAACTATCTTCCTTTATCATGCAGTTAATAAACTTCTATGAGAAACACCTACGGTACAGTCCCACATGATAAGTGGATCGATGGCTGGAGGATGGATGCTACATCGTTATCTTTGGTTCTCTTCATGTATATAGATTGTTGTAATTTTGTAGCTGAAAGTTAAAAAGTGCTAGGTAAGTACTGGTGTTATATAGGGATGCTGCTGATAAATTGTGTCAAGCTCAACTGTACCTTTGTGGCTTGTTTGATAAGATGGTCTTGTACAGTATTGGACAGTATTAAGGAAGAGAAAAGGCTAGAAAATTTTGTCTATCGTAATTTGGTTAGTCTTCTGCTGTCCAATACCGTGTACCAAAAATGACTTTGTATAAGACCTTTTTAATTTTTTGCTGTGATGTATTTATCTAGATGTGGTTTAAGCAAAATATAAGCTGAACTTGGAAGTCTCTTCTTTGGTTTTAATTTATGATGCATGCACGCAGGAGTGGTAGTTCAGCTAGCAAATTTGAATGGAGAATGAATTTGTGTAGTGATTTCCCATTCTAATAATTTTGTTCGCCATGTACATGTATTTCTGTTGGGCCCATTTTCCCACCAGACTGGCCCAGTCTAGTCTAGCCTGTCAAAGTTTCTGGGCTGGACAGGACCTCTGCCCAGGTCCAACACATCCTACTTTACCCCGTAAATAATCTATTTTTATTTTACCCTTCGCCTTTTGAAATTCTAATTAGATAGTATTAATATTTAAATTGAATCTCATTTTTTCTTCATATTATTGAATTTTTTTTAGATGATATCTTTAATTTAGTTAAAAGTAATGTTATTATGAATATTATTATACTATTACAAAATATGATATATTTTTTTTAAAAAAAAAAATTATACTTTACACGTTGATAAATAATTAACAGTTAGCGTAACTACTTGATTTTAGAATAATAAACAAATATAATTTAAAAATAACCAATTATTTTATCTCTTGAATTGGACACATTTTCTCATACTTTTTTGTTTTTTATACGGTCTATATTCATTCTAATTGTACCAAAACTTGCATGTGACCGAGCGAGCTTGAGGCTGAGAATGGTAGAGCTTAGACCACAAAAGGAGTTTCCATGTACTTCAGACAAATTTGTCGAGGTAGTACCTCGTTGACCATCTAATGTTTAAGTTGGCACATTTAAGAGAGAAATTATGTACGTAATGACATGAACTTAACGAGCATAAAAGCGTACCTCAATAATAAATACAAATTATGTATCCATAGTCTTATGCTGTAATGTAAGGAGGATTTGAACACTTGCTTGAATGCATAGTAAAGTGTAGTTAATAGTATGACTGTAGGAGTCACGACGGGAAGTCAGTAGAGTTAAAAGTAGAATTCCAATGGTAGGGTCGAGTCCTAAAGATGATTGTACCATGCCTATGCTTGAATCCTACACTTACACGGGTCGCCTCTAGGCTCTAGGCCATACTCAGAATGGTCCAAGGACCGGGTCTCTAAGAGGTGGAGGTACGACACCTATGAGACTCAGGTCTTTTAACGAGGGACCTTGATATCAATGCCATCGGACTGGTCTATCCAGTGAGCCAAAATTATGTACCTAGAGGAGTTCAGGCATGGTTAGATTTGGAGGGTTATTTGATAAAAGTTTCAACAAATTTTGCTTAGTGCGCGCCTAATTTTTCCATAAACTTCAGTCAGAAGTTCCTGTAATTGACTCTTTTTTTTTTTTTGGGTCAAATCAAGTTATTATTTTATTCCAAGATCACAAATTTTCAGAGTATTCATTCATCTCATATGTTTTTGTAAGCAAAGTTGTGCAAGTTGGCCATGCAGTCGAGTCTATTAATAACAACATTGAATTTGATATTTAATTTTGACAAAGATGTGGTCCCAATCGAGCATTGTTTAATTCCAGAATAGGCAGGTTCGCTTCACCAGACCACAAGTTCCTTCACTGGACCACTTCCCATTCTAGACATACTTGCTATCCATGACGCAAAAATAAATACCCATCGTAGTCTTTCTTTATATCAGTCCAAACCAGACAACAAAGCAACGTCGTTTTACTTCACTATGTATTGCAGAAAAGTAATGAAGAACCCTAATTGAAAAATCATAAAATTGGCAATCTGAGGAGAGAGGCAGAGGGAGAGGGAGAGAGTGGCACGCATCATATCATCATCCCCATGAACTGCTAAGTTAAAGATAAGACAGAGATATCCATATGGACCATACTCATAAATCTCCATCACAACCCACTTTTTCCAGCGGAATCATAATACAAACCAGAGCCAACCAGCCTGTGCACATCCAAGCAATCACGATGCTGCAACTTCAAACCCCCTATCCACTCATCACCAACATATACTAACAAACTCTTTCCAATTGATCGGCAAAATTTGCATCCACATGATCTGCAAGTGTTTTCACCTTGGAGTCGAGGAGATTAAAGGCGAATAAACCTGTATAACACTTGTCTATTATCATGTTCGATTCTTGCAACACATACCTTTTAATCTTGTCTTAGACTTGCATTCTTTCCCACAACAAATGAGCATTTATTATTATGAAAACATAGGCACAAGTGCAACATTCCCTAGCAAACCTCCTCTTTTTTTAAGACTTTTGACAACTTTAATAACACAAAATGAATCCACAATAACATCACGTTGTGTTCTAATACACAAGAACATCCCACAAGAAATGACACCCATCGAAAAAATAATTACTCTGCAACAAAAAACACAAACAAAACCTAGACACAAATGCACCATTGGACAACAACATAAAACAAATCCATAATTTCACCATATTCTATACACTAAGAATGTACCACAATAAATGAAACCACAACCCATAAAATTTTCTCAAAAAAAAAAAAAAAGAAAAAATATAGATAAGGGCACCATATTTCATAGAATCGGTCAAGAAATATCAAACAAGAGGATAAAACATTTGCATTATTAAGGATAAAATTGGCCTAACAACCTCGTTGCATATATGATTCATCTTTGTCACTGTTTATAGGATCAAAGCTTCTTATTAACGAATCCATATATGGTTAGCAGTGGCGGAGCCAGCACCCGGGGAGCCAGGGCAGCCGCCAGTGCTAGCTTCATTGGAAATTTTTTTCCCATATATCTGGCGACTGCTCGACAACCGACCGAGCATCCGCCCTAGCCCAATCCGCCACAAATGGTTAACACTGTATCCCCTGACTCATCTTCTAGGCATCGTCCTTCGTAATTTCTATGAAGGGGTGAAAGTATCAAAGACAAGTAGACTGCTATTTCGAGAGTTAAGAGAAAAATGAAGCTCAAACATGGTCATTCATTAGTAACACATTTCCTTAAAGTAAGTCCTTTTACTCAAAACGATAATTAATTCTCTATTTGAATAGTAAATTATCTTTCTTAATAAGGTATTATATGCATCTGAAAATTGCTTTTATCCACGAAAATTTAGAGAATAACTTCGCTCGAGTAATTAATCAATAAATCTGATGCCTCCCAGTGTAGATGATCATTTAAAAGTTTACAGAATTACACTGATTAACAAAAAGTAACAAATTTTACACCAACCGAATGAAGTCATCAATCAGTAAGGCGGCGGTCTAGCGGCGGGAGCCCAGATCACGTCAGAAGATTGATAAGTATAAACGGGAATTCTACTAGAGTCGGCAGCCACAGGCAGCGGAGGGCCACTATCTCCTAACCCAGAAAGCTCCGGAGGTGACCGCTGCCTCTCCTCACCGGAGTTGCGGGGGTCATGATCATCTTCAAGCGGTAACCTCTGGAAAGATGGACTATTAAACGTGGCAGCCATCAGATAAATCGTTCCGACAGAGAGCAACGGCCCGACCAAGAGCCCACCTACTACCTGACCCTGCGGTCCCGCCAGTGATATTTTGAAACCGTCGTCTGTCACGGGAATATTTCCCGGTAAAACAGTAGCGGAAATCGATAAGATGTTGAAATGCCCATGAAATGTGATGACGGCGCCGGGAGTTGACGATGGCTGTTTGAGACTAACATTCGCAACAATCCCATGTCCATTAAGTATACAGAGACCCATATTCCTCCTCCTGCAAAACGTAGTAATGGCTTCGACGATATCGGTGTTATCAGAAATTTCGAGAACATAAGGGTTCATGGATGGCTCAGAGTCTTGTGTAATGATAACCGGCGGCTTTGGTTTGTTTTTGGAGCCGGGCGGGCGGCCACGTGGACGGCGGACTACTTCAATACTTGCGCCGTCGTTGGCGGAGGTGGAAGGGTATTTTTGGATATTGAAGGGAGTGGAGTGGCTTTGACTGTCGGCTTCTTCATTTGGCATTCCCGGATGGCGACGCGGCGGAGAAGGGGTAGTAGCTGAGGATGGGTTGTGGCGGTGGACTTGTTGGCGTTGGCTGGTTAGGGTGCTAGAAGTGTGGGTTTCTTGGTAGTGGTTAAACATATTGATGAGGTGAAATAGCCTATATATTATAGAGAGAGACTCTCAGAGAGAGAGAGATGGCCTATTTTGGATATTGACGACTTCTGAATCTCCTTTTCCAGTTTAGGTGCAGCAGAGACCTACACACAACACAAGCTACAGCAAGCTTTATTTTTAAATTTCAAGACACTTCCGTCTTCCTATTCGGGTACACACGGGACTGGGAACTTTTGATTTTATGTACATATGGGGCCCATTTATTTATTTATTTGTAGATTAAAAGTTAAATTTTTAGTAAATTTGATTAATAAAAATAATAATTTAAAAATTTTATTCCACTCAAAATAGGAACATTATATTAGTTGGAGGTCCCTCAACTTATAACATAGATATGATGAGAATTCTCAACTTATCTGATTATAAATTGACTTATGGATTTTAATCGAAATATTTGTCAATCCAACTTTTTTTGTCAAATATTCTCGTAATATTTTCAATGAGACCAATGCTGGGTCGAATATTTTCGGGAGGTTTCGCATAGAAAAAGACCCAATCTAATGTCCTACTATAGGAGGCATGGACATGCTAATGCTGGGTCAAATCAATGTTGTTGGTTTTAATTCACCGAATTTTAGCTAGTGTCAATTAAAAATAAAAATAAAAATGACATATTTACATTTTTTTTTTAAAGGAATCAAATAAGAATGTCGGAAATTTGGGCAAGTAAATTAGGAGGTTATGAATTCATTTCGAGAGTCACAAAATCAAGCTTAACTTGCAAATTAAATTGATAGTACGGGATTGAGTTAAAAATATCGTTGAACAAGATTTCAATTTGATCAATTAATGGATAGTAACGAGGTTTCGATTTCTAATACACTGGAGTAGCAAGTGAAAGTTGCTTTTAGGACATTGTCGGAGCAGGTTGACCTTGAATTTGTTCTAAAGATAAAGAGACATTGACAAAAAATAAATAAATGTCCCAACATTTAATTGAAGATGATATAAGAAATATAAAAATTGACATGAAAGATGCTATTAGAGGGATTATTCTACTATTTGCTTTGAAAGTACGGGTTGAACAAGTGAGGTAAGAGCAGAGGCCCTACATTTCAATACGAGCAACGGAAATATATATTAGAGACGAATTAATTCTCACCAAATCACTCACATGATGGGTCCCACAATGCATTAAAAAAAATTACGCATTAACCTCACGTGTGAGTGTCCTGTTCACAGGTCCCCGTACGTGAAGCACGATTCATTAGAGACCATATTAGCCTTCGTTTAATTCTCATTATTGTAGAATGAGAACGAAAAATATAGTCGTTATTGAACCCCACACACACGAGAGAAAAATTTAAAATTTAAATAATGGAGTTTCCAAAAATGTTGTGCAGTAATATACTTCCGTGTCTGAGTATATATTAAAAAAATCAGCGGTGCAACGGGGTGATTGGTGTAGATAATTGATGTACTTATAATCAAGTAAGGATGGCAGATAGAGAGATAATCTACAGTACTTTTGAGATAGCGTGGGGCATCGTTAAGTTGGAATTTTCTCGAGGGCAAAATAACTACAGAGGTTGGGAAAGTGAACCGTGAACATGGCCGCCGGCGGCGGCCAATTGTTAAAACGACAGATAAAGGTGCGTTCATGTATTTGGTCCAAATTTTTGTTTTGAGGGGCCTGTGCCGTGTCTGGGGGACTGTCCCCCCTACCAAAGAGTGGGACCCTTTGCACCGCCGTACCAAATATAATATTTTATCCGTCCCAATTATATAGACTGAATTTCATTTTTCTCTTGTCCCAAATATGTAGGTTTGTTTCCTAATATAGAATATTTTGTTGTGTTCATTTACTAATATATCATTATTAAATTTTCTCTACTTAACATGTTAACTTCTTGAAATCATCAAAATACACACATTTCTTCTCACTTCTTGGAAATATAGAACAGCACTCATTTCTTCTTCTTTTTCAAAT
>CAIGRL010217170.1:0-42657 GCA_903798325.1 Fraxinus xanthoxyloides
ACTAAGAAAAGTAATCCTATACTAAAAGGAAATATTATAACGGAAAATATTCTATATTATATTTTCATATTTAACAAAACCTTCACTTTATTCGCATCGTTTGCTTCGTACACATAAGTATTCTCAAATATGCACTCCTGATATTTCCCAACAAAAATCTCGTACTCTTCAGGGCTAAAGAACTTAATTGCCCAAACCCCATTTGCCACGAAATCAACACGCATCTGGTCCTTAAACGCCTTGAACTGTAAACCTTGATCCACTTTCACCCTGACTTTCGCCCGATCTTCAAGACCCACCAATAATTCGGGTCGGATGCTTCATTTTCTTCATCCTCTTCGTCATCTTCCAGGCCGGATTTGTTAAAAGAGTAAGAAGTGACTTTTTCAGAAACGACCCATTTAGATTTGGGCGTGTTTCCATCAACATGAAGGTAAAGCTTGACAGAATTCTTCGGATATTTACTTTGGGTCTGGTTATTGTACTTGAGTTTCAGAGCCTTGAGCCTCGATTCAACTTCATCTAAAGACGACGGCGTTATAGGTTTTGGGCGGTCGGAGGAATAGGATGACGGCGTGCCGTAGTTTTCTTCCTCGTCGTCGGACCCCTGTTTACAGGTGATTTCTTCGGATTCGGATTCAGTTTCCGATTCAAACTCAAGATCTTCCCGACTGTGGTTCGCTCCCATCTTCGAAATCGAATTCGGGTTTTGGGTACCGAAATGGATGGTAGATAGAGGGAGAAGTTTGTGGAGCGGGATTTTCAAATTTTCAAATTTAAATCACGGCTTCGTACACATTAAAATTTTCATCATTCTTCTATTCATTTTTTAACCACATATTCTTCATTAAAATAATATTATTCATCACATCAATAATTTTTCATTTTTTTTTTCAATCACACATTCTCCATCAATTTGTTATTCTAAAATACATTTTTTTTCAAAATAACGTGGCTCAAACACATCCTAAAGCCTTGATTTTAGGGTTTTCTACTTTTTTTTACCCCAAATTGCTGATTACGGAGGACCGGCATGACAGGTTAAAATTAAAGACGTGTGTTCACAATTATACGATTTAGTTAATATCAAAAAATAAAAAATAAATTTATATGATATAAATTTATTTACAAGTAGAAAACGAGAAATACTCTTCACAGCCTACAAATTCACTAGTCAGAGACGATCCTGACTATAGACAGGATAGGTGATTGTTCATGGACTTTCTTTGGCTGATTGAAGAAAAATGAAAATTATATTTACGAAAATTTTTAAAATAAAATTATCATATCCAAACGGGAAAAAATTAATAAAACTTGGAAATAAACATACATCTATTGATCACATAAATATATCGCAGCTATTACATTAGCTCGCTATAACTAATTTGACAATTTATCTTCCAAACCTCTTCTTTTTCTTAACCAAACAAAATGTCTCTTTATCTCTTCGTCTCTTTAAAATCAATGTTCAATCACCCACCATAATTTTTCTCAACAAAACAAGCAATAAATTATCTCCCTTTGAATTAAAATTATGAAGATTCGAGCGGATGGGTCTGATCTCACCTCCATTGTTATAGACTTACAGGTTTCTTTCGTTCTCCCTTATCTTCAAAATACATACTTAAGAGATTGTTATATGTAATTCTTCTTCTTCTTCTTCTTCTTCTTCTTATTATTATTATTATTATTATTATTATTTTGCTTCTAAATCTCATGATAATAGCCTTTTTTAGATGTTTGTTGAATGTACTTCAAATAAGTAAATTCGTTTAAGAGTTTAAGACTTAAAAGTAGTTTCAAGCATGCAGAGTGATACTTATTTACGAAAATTCTACACTTGTACGGTTTTGATGAAAAATGATTCTGTCTTGCGATTCAAATGTGGACTTCCGAATCCTTCCATCAGTTTTTATAGCCCATCAATGCAAATTTTCGTAGATATTTTAAGAAAAAGAAAAAGATAAACACGAAAATATTTGTTGGGACATAAGAAAATAACATATATTTTCATTTTCGGATGTGGAATTTTAATTTTAAAAATTATTATATTCATCAAATCACTATCACTATCTAATTACTTTTCATTTTCTATATTGCTATGCCGGTGCTTTAATATTTAGTTGCAAATGTTAGGGAATCTTTGCTCTTGAGTATATTGAATTCTCTCAAGGGCACATTTTTCACGCAACCAAACAAATTCCTCATCAAATCATATGTTAATTAATTTATTTTTTTGCTTATAAGCTAATATTTTTTGTTGTTTATGTTTTGGTTGGTAATTTTAAGTTTGTTTCCTTTTATAATATAAAAATATTAGGATATGTGTTGAAACTTATTTTGAATTTTTTTTTATAATTTCATCTGTCTAACTAATACTTAAAACAAAGCACAAAAATAAGAATCCATTTTCCATATCATGAAATAATTATAACTAAAATAATTTGCTGATTTTTTTTTTTTTTCAATTTCAGTTGAAGAAGGTATTTTATGATTAGCAGGGTTTTATGATTTTAGTTGAAAATGATATTTTATCGCTATTAGAATTTTAGCTAAATATAAACTCTAAAAGAATATAAAAATATTCAAAAGAATTTTTTTAAATAAAAACTAATGGATAAATTTAGAACCACATATTAAGATTTAATTTTTTTATATGTCTATTTAGGTAAATTTACATAATATTAAAAATATAATATAATTATCTTTTTAAAAGTGGATATATATACAAAGAGTGAATGTAAATAGCGACACTCATTAAAAATATATTTGGAGTAAGAAACCTTCTAACCTCCCTTTTTCCATTTCATTAAATTGGTATTTGGGTTGTGGAGGCAATGAGTCAAATCGTGCGGCCTTCATAGCCATGAGCTTGTGGCTCACACAAGTTGAGCTCATGGCTCATCTATCAAGGGCCATTTTTGTTCCTTTATTGGAAAAAAAAAACCATTTCATTCTGGTTCGAGATCAACTACTTATTTTCAAGCAAGCAAAGTAAAATTGTACACGAATAATTTGTACGCATATATTTTTTTTAAATCAAGTATCTGAAAGCATAGAACCCGTCTCAAGTTTTCCAAGTATCAGCAATAAAAGCGTGCTTACAAACACATTACATGTATGTGTTTGTCAACACGCTTCATTGTTGATATGTGGACACTTGATGTGGGTTTTCTATTTTTGGTTTCGAATGATTGAGTAATTTTTGTTCTGCTTCATTATCCATGCACTCAACTTGTTTGCAAGTAGGGATGGCAATGAATGGAGTATAGGACGGGTCGACCAATCACACCTCAGTCCCGTCGGGTATTTTTATTATCTTATTCCATACTCACACCCGGTTAAAGTGGGACGGAGTGGGGGTGGGGCAAGTCCCTTGCCCCATTTATCGCCCATTTTACTTTTTCTTTCTCCTTTTTATTTATTTTAATTTTTACTTTTATTTTTTTATGCCTTTACTTAGTAAATATTATTACTTTTTTACTAATTTGTTAAAAGCAACTTATGTACTCTTTAAAAATGATGATAAATTTATTATTTTTGTTCAATCAAAAACTTAAATTTGAAATTAATTCTAAACGAGGCGGGTAGCGGAGCGATGACTATGTTTCCCGTACCCGTCTTGTACCCTCTTCGGGGTAATGACTCTCTACTCATCCCCACCCCGTGTACCCGGTTAGACGGGGTAATCCCGGCCCCATTCGGGACAGGGCCCACGGGTATCAGGTTGAACGAGTTTTATTGTCATCCCTAATTCCAAAGAGAATGAAGCAGGTTGAACACACAAGTCTTGCGCAAAAACTCGCAGAATAAAAAAATCTTGACCAATCATCCGATGTTTGACAATTGAGATTTGAATAATTGAAATCAGATTTGAAATTAAATTTGAAATATTTCTATTAAAAAATATTTTATTTTATTTTGAAAACCCTCATGTTTTTATCCGCGCTCGGGACCGATCACTTTCGAGTAGGTGGAGTTTAAATTGTATGCTAACAACTTGTTACGCGTACAACGTTTTAAAAAAAATAAAAAATAAAATAAGCATTCGAAACCGAAGAAAATGGATTTTTCTCAGAAAATGGATTTTTCGTGTCGGGCTTTGTAGTGTAGAGAATAAAGATGAAATCATTAAAATATTTTGTCTACTTTTTTTATGATAATATTTTATTAACAGACTCTTGTTCTTATTATTTTGCGGTTGAAATATTTTCTGTCTATGTAGAAATCTGTGACCAAATTCTACTGTTCTTCAACTATTTTAAAGTTTAATATTGAATTGATTATATTCCATCTATTGCTACAATATGTCTACTAGAAAGTTTTTGGTACAATATATTGTCTGCAAATATATTAAGCTAAATGTTACAAAATGAAGACATGTCTATTGATACTAATATTAGTCATTTGAAAACACTTGTTTTTTTGAAAAAATATATAGAGAAACTGAATTTGAATCTAATAAGACTATTGTTAAACAAATTGCTGATCAAATGAAAGTTGATCCTATTTTTTAAGAAAAGCGTATTATTCATATAAAGAAACACTTTGACGAAAATGTCAACTATGAAATAACACGTTCACCTGAAGAATCATTTAGAGTTGATTATTTCTTATATATAATTGATCAAACTCTTTTTTCACTTGAGATTTGAACATTTTCAAAAATATGAAAATACTTTTGGTTTTTTGTTTTATTTTTTTTTTTTAAAAAAGAAATGTTGAATACAGATGATAAATGTTTGAAGTGTTGGTTTGATAAGATTAAATAGTTTTTGAAGCATGACATGGATTCCGACATTGATTGATCGAAGTAATTTTTTGAGCTGCAAAATCGTAAGAAAATATTTGTCCAAAAAGATTAGAAAGGCGGTTGAAGTGTTGAACTATTTTCCAAATGTGTGTATTGTTTATAAAATATTATTGAATATATCAGTTGCAGTTGTAACTATCGAGATAAGCTTATTAAAGTTGAAGTTGATTAAATTCTATCTTCGATCAACAATGTCACGAGAAAGTTTGAGTGAGTCCGACATTATATCTATTGGAAAAGAAGTTCTAAGCCAGATTGATAATAATAGTGTAATGTTGACTTTATATCAAAATATTCTATTAGAGTAACTTTAATTTTGATATTTACAAGTTTTAAATTATTAATTTTTGTAATTTTGAATATTTTCATTTAATAATAATAATTATTATAATATATAATAATTCTGAGATGCAAATTGTGAGAAAATATTTGTCTGAAGAGACTAAAAAGGCGATTGAAGTGTTGGATTATATAAAAATGGTGAACCATTTTCCAAATGTGTGTATTGCTTATAAAATAATATTGACTATATCAGTCATAGTTGTATCGTCGAGATGAGCTTCTCAAAGTTGAAGTCGATAAAATTATATCTTCGATCAACAATGTCACAAAAAAATATTGAATGGGTTGGACATTGTATCTATTGGAAAAGAAGTTTTAAAACAGATTGATTATAATAGTGTAATTATTAAATTTCTATCAAAATATTGTGGAAGAGTAACTTTAATTTAAGCATTTGAAAGTTTAAAGTTATTATTTTTTAAATTTTGAGTATTTTTTATTTGATAACAATTATTATAATATACATATAAATAGGGGCTTCATATTTGAAATTAGCATAAATCCCCCAAAATATCTGGATCGACCCTGATAGTACTAATTCTATGTCACAATTTGTTATTTTATACATTAATTTTCTGTAACTTTTTTCTCTCAAGTAACAAGTTAATGATTTAAATAACAGACTGCCACATAAGAGTTAACTACTATAGCTGATGATTATGAATAGAATTACTTGTAGAAATTAGAATGTAAAATGATTTAAATTGACATTATGTTGTTGTCATTTAGCTTGTGTCTCTTGCTAGACTTTGGTTTATATAAATACGACATTTTCTTGTCAAGTTACATTAAAAAAAAAAATACAATTCTAGGGTGAGCATCTATACTTGAAAGAAACTAGGTGTAGCATGTGCTTAAGAGCTTATTTGACACAAATTTTTTTAAATGAAAATTGAATTTTTTGGAAACTTTTTGATCGAAAAATGAAAAAAAAAAAATTGTGAATATCACAGTATATATGGTTGAACATAACTTTCGGAGAAAAAATTATTTTAAAAAAATATGTGCAACAACATGTGGTCTTGTAGATACATTGTGACTTTTAACGAAAAGAACTACTTGCACAGCAATGATCCCCTAGGTGGTATTGGGTGATCTTTAGTGTGCTGAGAGTAAGTTGTAGGGACGTAGTTATAATTGACATTAGAGTAGCAACAATAGCCTAATTTTCTTGTTAAAAAAAAACAATAAAAAAAGGTGATAAACACTAACAAAACACTAATCAAAACCTTGGAATTAGTTCAATAAACTGACATAAATTAAAAAAAGTGATGAACACTTAAAAAGTAACAAACACATTTTATAGTTTCTTTCCAATTCCTTCTTTCAATTTATGATATTAATTCTTGATGAGTCTGCTTTATCTTCTTGATACGGAGATGGAGAGACTAAAAAAAAGTGACATAGCTTGCGAGTTCTATGCAAATCATCTATTATTGAATACTTTCTAATGTCATTTTTCACGTCCTTGCTTCATCACATCTTCATCTTTAATGAAAAACTGGGTGTCGCTCTAGATTCCACTTGAAAGTTTCGGATTACGAAATTAACAACTATTAAGTTATCGAATGATTTTTAATTATCCCTTTTTAGTTTTGACCCTACTTGCGAGATTAATCAATCAAAAGTAACAAGTCACTTTTAATTGTTTGTAGATAATTAATCAAACAAGTCAATTTCCCTAAATTTGAATATCACAGCAATAAAGAAAGCAATAAATAACGAACACCAAAATGATGATGGAGAAACCCAAACGGGGTAAAAATTTCGGGACCAAACCAGTTACATCCACTATAGACAATACGAAGTGAGCTACAGTCAGATGCTATCTACCCAACTCCACTAGATTTCTCGATTTATTTCCTGCTAACTCCAAGACCTGTTCCAAGATATGCTCCAAGATCTTTTGCGATTGTCTCTTCCCAGCAGAATTCCAAGAACCTGCTCCAAAGCCTTGTGCTCTTCCTGCGCTTATATTCCAACCTCTTTCAACCTGCAACAACCTCTGAGGTTCAACTAAGAAAGTACCTTCCAATAACCAATAGGAAGTATGTAGTGTTTCAGTTTAATGAGTTTGATATTTTTTCCAAACAGGTGGTTATATGATCTCAAGAAGAAAGGATGAATCAAAATGAAAGAATATATTTTTGGATCTGTAGAGAATAAGATGAGACAATAAAAATTATGACAATCGCCTTAGAGTTTCGTCGAATGGCTTGGATATTTGTAGGAGAGGGTATTTGGGTTGAATGGGCCGAAAAAATCTGTTTAAAAACACAAAGTAGGGTTTTCCATATAATCCTATTGCTCGAGCTAAACCTCGACGATATGCGAGGGGCGGCCTCGAGCAAGAGCCGGGCGACAGGCGAGCGATGGGGATTCTGTTTTTGTCACTCGAGTAGTGTCCAGTTTCTCCTCTTTTTTATGCTCGAACCCTAGACCTCGTAACTTAATTTATACAAATTACATCCTAGATCCTTGACTTTTACAATACGTTACAAATTAGTACTTTTGTTCACATAATCACCAACGTTTAAAACCTAACAAACTCCCCATTTGGCTTTCTGTGACAAAACTATCCAATAAATCAAGGATAAAAAAAAATCTAAACTACCTAAATTTCATCAAACTCCATGTCTCTTACATTTCTTGTTAAATCTATTTCCTGAAATCCACATCTCAAATACTCAGTATAAAAGTATGTGATACAAGAAATATAGTAATTAAACACATGCTACCAAAATTAGCTAGATTGAGACGTAACACTAATGTTAAATCCAAACACCAACAAAAACATTAGCATCACAAAAATATCAAAGACTCAACCAGCCAAGTATTATGATATGGAATGCAATGAAATACATTAATCTACCCCTAAATCAAAATTTAAAAACAAAAATTAAATTTTACTTCACTCTCCCCCCTTTTTACTAATTCATTAGAACCTATAAAGAAAAAAACTCATTTTGTAAGGATATTTTATTCTCTCCTTGACTTTGAGCATAATTTATTTTCATATCTTTCAATATTTTAAGCTCATTATTATTTTCACATCTTAAATGCATGCTCTTCTTCATTAAGTAACTAAAATAACCCATGTAGCGAGTTTTATGCAGTTTAACCTAAGTCAGTTGACCATAGGCACCAGGTTATGAGAAACCACGTATGCTTAATTGCTCGAATCAAATATGCTCCGAATAAGAATATAAGATATTGAGCTTTTTATTATCAGGGATAAACTTGAGTTTCGGTTTAATAAATAAGGTCAATTCATGTGTCAAAGTCACCTTACTAACATGTGATTTCCATCCTAAATCTCACACACGTGGTAGAGTCCCACTAACAATATCATAATGTGTGCAGTGCAGATGGTACATGAAAACACATATATTAAGTACTCTATCAATAACCTAAAACAGTAATGGAAACTATGTTACAGCTCATCAAGTAAAATCATACTTGATCACAACAAACAAATTCAAGTATATTGTATAGTATGCTGTAAAAAAATAAATAATAAAAAATATACATAAGTTTTCTACCTAAAAAACAAATAAACAAATATGATACATGCATAAATCAAAGTCACACAATGCTAAAGTATGAGCATGCATCAATAATATCTAATCAGTTAGGTATGCAAATACTCTTACCTTTAAGAGCATCGTAGTCTATTTCAAAAAAATTTAGATCACTTTTCTTCACACAATCTTGCCTAGTGATAGGGATATTTCCATTCATCAGTGTCATTAACTTGATCAATTTACTTACCTGATTAGTAAGTAAGTCAATTTGACCAAAATAATCCTGATTCTTATATCTACTTAAGTTTATGTTTCTATTTCTGTTCAAAAAATGACGACACCTAGGCCTTATGTGTACTAACTCATCGTAGTGAAAATACGTAGGGATAAACCCATGACCAAAGGTATGTGATCGTCGATATCCATTCCTTGGTTGGTGGGTCCTTCACTGTCTAGTATACTTCTATCATACATATCCCTTATTATTAGGTTCAAGGTTAGGCACATATTTAAATTGGTCAGTACCAAGGACAAATATGGTCTTGGACGTATTAGAAACATTAGGATCATTTTTATTATATCCTAAATCTCCCTTATTACCAGCAAACTTGCCCATTCCTAGAATGTTATCTAGCTTCATAGAACATTAGAAATGACAAGAAGTTAGAGTTAGGGCCTGTTTGGGCCGGATTAAAATCTGATTTTAATCCAAGTCAAAGCTAAGTAATTAATATTAACCATGTCTTTTATGGGTCTCATAACTTTTCAATCACACATTTCAAAAACTTTTATCGTAATCTACTAAAAGTCTAATTTTAATCTCGACCAAACACCCTCTTAGAATGCTCTAGATCGCTTAGAAGATTTTTAACCTGGATTTCTAAACTTTCATTTTCAATGGTCTGCTCATTAGCTCTCCTAGAGATCTTCTCAAGCTCACTAGTGAGATTCCTAACTCGAATATCTAAAGATTCATTCATGGATTTCAACTCACTCAAGATTGAAGTAGATACCTAAATGTACGCTAAGAGTTTCTCATTTTCTAACGCAAGTTCTATGCTTCTCATACTTAAGGCTTTAGTTTTAGTTAAAATATTAAGACTCTCCTCATACATCTTATCCGAAGCATCACGGATATCTTCATCACTATCAAAATCTTCCTCACTATCAAAATCCTCACCACTACATACGTTCTCAGCATTCTCAATCCTCACCACTACTTACGGTCTCAGCATTCTCACTCCCCTTATTAGATTGAGATCCTGTTTGAGTCATGTTAAAATTTTCATTTTCATTCTTCTACTCATTTTCAACCATACATTTTTTAATAAAATAATATTTTTCATCACTTCAATAACTTTTCATTCTTTTCAACCACACATTCTCCTTCAATCTACTATTTCAAAATACATTCTTTCAAAATAATTTGGCTCAAACACACCCTCATTCCTAATTCTAGCAGTAAAGACATATAGTTCCTACTTTCCTCATGAGTGGGTTTCTTACTCTGATTGTCCGAGTTAGACTCGCCATCAGTGATAGTAGCATTCATAACCTTATCCGGATTTCTCCCAATGTTAGGGCACTCACTCCTAACATTACCAAAACTTCGACAATTATAGCGTCTCAAAAATTCAGAACTCTTCCTAGACTCACTAGGACCACTTTTGTGCCTCTCTTGAGGTTTGCTTTTATTCTTAAATATTTTTCGAATTTTTTTAGCAAAGTACGTTAACTCGTCTTCATTAGGAGAATCTGAATCCAAGGACTCCCTATAACTATTCCTCACAGTGTTTAAGGCCAAAGACTTATCGTTTGTGGGTTTATCAAATGTCAGCTCATAAGTCTGGAAAATCCAACAAACTCTTCAATCTTAATTGAATCTAAGTTATTGCTCTCTTCTATAACCGTGACTTTAGGCCTAAACTTTTCACATAAGGATCTAAGATCTTTTCTTTCAATTTTAGGCTACGAAATTCTCTCACCTAGGTTGGAATTAGAATTCACTATGTCATTTAAGCTTACATAAAGCTCATCAAAAGTTTCATTCTCTTTTATCTTAATCTCTTCAAACTTAGTAGTCAGCATTTGCAATTTTGAGTTCTTAACAGCCTGAGCTCCCTCATCTGTGGTTTGTAGAATATCCCAACCTCTTCGGCTACCCACACATAGACACTCTCCTAAGTTCTTTTGGGGATACCGCCATAAATAAGGCATGTAAGGCTTTACCGTTTCAATTACATTCATTTAAGTTCGCTCTTGTCCAATGAGCAACGAGGGTGGGGATTGCTATATTAACCATAGAACTAAGGTACGACCCAACCATTCACAACACCAAGCTAGATACGCTTCGTGTATTTTAAAAAGGTTCTCATCCTGACTTTCCACTAGGCAAATATATATCAAAATATGGTGGGACGGATAATGAATTACTCATCTAGATAATATGGGTCAAGAAATGAATTTGGGCTCTGATACCAATTGAAAAATTGGGTGTCGCTTTGGATACAACTTCAAAATTAACAATTACCAAATTAACAGTTACTAGGTTACCGAATGATTATTAATTATTCATTTTTAGTTTTGACTTCACGTGCGAAATTAATCAATCAAAAGCAACAAGTCACTTTTAATTATTTCTAGATGGTTAATCAAACAAGTCAATTTTCCAAAATTTGAATATCACAGTAATAAATAACGAACCAAAATGATGACGGAGAAACCTCAACTGGGTAAAAATTACCTCCACTATAGATAATACAGAGTGAGTTACAGTCAAATGATGTCTAGCCAATTCCACTAATTAGTCATTTTGTCCGCATAATTACCAACATTAAAAACCTAACATTTAACATCCTCAACAAGACTACACTTACGCATAGAATAAACAAGAAGTTAAATTCAACAATCTCCATTGCATCTTCACTCTTATGTTCTTCACAATGTTTTTTTTGTATGCTGTTTCAAAATGATCGACAATACCTCAATAGGAACATAAATCTTATTTTTCCTTTTTCAAATAATCCAGCAAATCACACACAATCCAGAACTGCTTGACTGTGTAGTTTATACTAGGTAGAATCCAATCATCTCAATCTAGTTGCAACTTGAACACTAGAAAAAAGATGAAGATATCACCACCACATTGAAGACAAGAGTATGTATTATAAGGTCATTTTCGCCTACTGCCCTTCTAATGGAACCATATGTGGAATTTACTGCTCATACTATGACTTTCAATTATTATGTTTTTTGGGCTTTACTCTAACCAATGGCTCTTTTTAAGAGAAACAAAAGCCGCAACTTTGTTTTTAATCAGAATATGATTATACACTTGAATATTCAAAAAGCCCTAATTTGGAGCAAATCTTTATGCATAATTTTCAGAAAAAAATACTAATTAGATATTTGACCAATGCAAACACACTAGAGATGAACATAAAGTCCAAGTACCTGTCATAGGAACATTAGACGTGCAAAAAAAATAGCTGAAGAATTGGACATAAATTTAGGTATAACAAAGTGAACCAGGAATTGGGAATATGAAAACAATGATTTATTTGGATTTATGAAACTTTACTTTTCTAGCATTATAAGTATATTATTCATCTACTTTGAATGTGAAGAACTCATTAAATATCGCAAATCTCATTTGTGTTGGTCGTGTTTCAAATCAATTTTCACTCCAATAGATAAATAATCTAATCAATACATCAAATAAACAAATAATTTGCACGTACCAACCAATCAATAGTTTGGATTCATCAAGGCTTAGAATTGATGTTGTAAATGATAGTCCAAGAATAGCTAACCAAGAGGGTGTGAATTGATTTTTAAAACTTTTTCGAAAAATTAATATATTGTCTAGTATGTAATAACTAGATAGATTAATTCAAATAATAAGCACAAATATGAAACTAATAAGTAAAGAGGGAAAAATAATGCAAATGGTATAATTATGGAGGTTTGATCCAACGTAATGATCTATGTCCTTCGTTCCCAAGCTCTCCGACATATGCAAGAGTCAATTTCACTATGTTGATTGACATCTGGTGTAATCGAACACTTTATAAAGCTCCCGGTGACTTATAAATATGGAGCACTAATCCTTATACATCGTTGAGCTTTACAACACTTCAACACGACTCACAAGTTTAAAGAAAATTGATTTTACAAATCTCTTTTAATAACTGATATAATCACAATTAAGTACCAATTAGGAAATAAGCTAACACTTGAATAAATAGAAATGAATGAAGCTCAAAGGTAAGAAAAACTTTGATGTGTACAATGATATTAAAAATTAATTTGATCAAAAGTTTTTCAAATCTAAAATGATTTGATAATAATAAATGATATGAGAAATCAATACAATTTTGCTTAAAGGAAACTCACTTGAATGTTGTATTGCTATATTTATGAATGACATGTGAGTTAGTATTTATAGCAGTTGAAAAAAATGTGGTTTTCTACTGAGTCGGATGATTATCCGGATGTTCGAAACAGTACCGGATAGCTGAATAGTCATTACTTCATAGGAAATTAGAATGATCAAAAATCTAACCGCTGGAGGTGAACTGGACGTCCAGTTTACCATTCGAACGTTTGGATGGACATAGAGCAATTTTCCTCTGTTTGTTCATTTTGATTCTCTAACAAGGTAGGCTTTAAAATTTCCAAAGAAAATGATGATAATGGATTGAAAATTAAGTTGAAATTCCTACATTTTAAAAAATAATTTTTGTGCAAACGATTTTATGAAGTAAACTTTTATCGTGCATAAAAGTTCGTCACTAAGTTTCCAATTAATCATTGCTAAGGATTAAAGTATTTTACTTTTACAAGTGAGTTCAAACATATTGTTCTAATATCTTCGATTGATTGGCACGAGTGCACGATTTGTTGCTCGATTTTGAATTTGGCGCAAGTGCTTGATTTGTCTCTAATTGAGAATGCTCGATTTCCAATCTTGATTGTGAATGCTCAATTTTCATCAAGTTCGCAACATGTAATAATGAAGCTTCAAATATAAATGTTAGATATAAAAATACTTTGTCTGTTAATGACAAACAAATGATGATTTGCAATACGAAAAATAATTTATCTAACATGATTCGTACATTGCTATACCATTCATCTTATCTTTTATAGATCAAGCATTCATATGATGTTATTCCCTCTTTCTTATACAAGTCAAGCATGCATATCATCGTATATATGTTTTTCCCCTTTTGGCATAAGCAAGAAGAAGGAAATATAAAGTATTACCCAAAGAAAATCTCATAATATTGAATTACAGTAAAATATTCATCATAAAGCAAACTAAAGCATAAAAAAACATTAATCATGAAGCGAAAGTAAACATCCATCGTAAAGCAAATAAGGTGAAATTCATCATTAAAAAAATAATGACTACTGCTCCGGATGAGGCGGGGAGGAACGTGGGCATAGAAATGGGCGTGGAAAGTATTATGCTAAGCCTGTATCGTCGCATGTTGTGCTTGAATGGATTCCTGTTGAGCTAGTATGGCGGCCTATTGAGCTTGTATGGTTGCCTGTTGAGCTTGCATCAGATAAAACATCCCAACGAGGCCACAACCAAGGATATGAGGGAGTCAATGCAGCAGTTCATCATGTTGTATTGATCTTCGGTAAATGTGAAGCCACTTTCTAAAGATTGAGGGATACTGGAGCTCAAAATGCCGTGATGAGGAATATGAGCTTCTGGTACGTCATCATCGTCACCCTCGTCGTCTCACTTAAATGGTAGAGTCGAAAGACCCGAGGTGGGGTCAAACCCCTTGGTATGTGCCACCCACTAACCATGTTCTTTAGTTATTTTCATGTGTTTGAGGGTTTGAATGTTTATGGTGTCGGAGGGTTGAAGTTGAACAAATGTCTCATCATCCAATTAAACGTAAAAGTGTTTAAAATTTTTAGTGAGAAGCATGCCATATGGTAAAGCTTGTGAGGAATGGACAAGCTTCATGAGTCTCAATGCAATAGTGAGAAAATCAAGTTTCCTACCGACAAGAAAAGGGTTAAGAAGAAAAAGATCAAACGAACTTATTTCATCTGGAAGACCCTTCCGTGGTAGGATAACGTTTGCAATGACATTTTGTAAAACCTTGCATGCAGAATTCAATTAATTTGAACTAGCTTTCATGATATTTTCAAAAAAAAATCCCGGTGACACGACGATAAGCCTCGGTAAGGTCATAGCCGTCTAACGTGGGATGTGCTTTGTGAAGAAAAAATTGTTTTTCATACACCTCAAGTCCCAAAATGTCACGAATGAGAGCTTTGTTTACGACAATGCATTTATTTTTAATCAAACATGAAATATCACCAGAACATGAAGTAAGAAACATATTTTTGTAAAATTCTTTTATAAGTGGTGGGTATGAATGCTCTTCTAAAGTTGCAATAGAAATTCAACCCATATTTTCAAAAATTTCTTCTATATGAAATGCGGGTGCTTCAATAGTAAAATCCATAAAATCAATAGTTTTACCTATTAAAATATGGGATTTTCCGAATGAGTTGGCCGGCACCTAGGGTTCCAAATCGATCGCCTCACCATGCTTTTGAGCATTTTTCCCATTTGTTTAGAGCCCGACATGGTTGGAAATCAAGAATGCAAATGGAGAGTGAAATGTTTGGGGTTAGGGTTTTGATTTGGTAAAATTGGAATGTGGTCGATGAATTTATTGAGGTATTGAGATGTAGAAGTAATTAATTTTTTTATTTTGATGTGTAACTGAAGATTTAAAATGGAAGATTAAGTGATGGAGAAGAGAATTAGGGCGAGAAAAGTTGAAGAAAATGAAGAAAAAATGGACATGTTCTCGATTTTAAAAAATCTTGTCCATCGCTGAACTAAACGTCCGGTTTAGCTACGTAGACGTTCGATTTGACAGAGAAGTTTTCGATTAAATCGGACGCTTGTCCGGATGGTCCGATTTCTCGTCCGAATAATTTTTTTAAAATAATAAAACACACTAAATCATTTAACTATGATGCACGTGAAATAGTGCGATGAAAACGTAAGCGCATATAGTTATGAATTTAATCATGTACTTCAAATTCATCAATAATACCTAAAAAACTTCTAATATGTGAGAAACAATAAAGAGCTAGAGGTTTTGTGAATATATCAACCAATTGATTTTTCGTGGTTACAAATTCTAACGCAATATCTCCATTTTGAGCATAATCTCTTCCTAGAGTGTAAAATGGGATTTTTAGACAAGTTTATGTTACTAGTGTTACAACACATATTTGGTACATGATCAATGGATATGTGATAATCACTAAAAGTTTGTTTCATCCATAGAACTTGTACACAACAACTAGCGATCAAGATATATTTGGTTTCGACGGTAGATAAAGCAACGAAATTTTGTTTCTTGTTAAACCATGATACAAGTGAAAGCTTAGAAAATGATACATTCCACTAGTACTTTTTCGATTGATTGTGAACTCGACCCAATCGGCATCCGAATAGCTAAGTAGATCAATGGGGTGCCTTTGGGATACCAAAGACCTAAAGTTCTAGTGCTACTAAGATATCTAAAGATTCTTTTCACAACATTGAGATGTGATTCTCTAGGATTTGATTAAAATCTAGTACATAAACACAACTAAACATAATATCGGGTCTACTTAAAGTTAACTAAAGAAGGGATCTGATCATACTTCAATATTTTGTTATATCAACGGACGTACCTTGGTCGTCCTTGTTTAGTTTTATGGATGTGCTCATAGGGGTGTTTATTGGCTTCAAATCATCCATGCCAAACCTTTTGAGCATGTCCAATATGTATTTACTTTGATTGATGAAAATTCCATCACAAGTTTACTTAATTTGAAGACTGGGGAAGAATTTTAGTTCTCTCATCATGCTCATTTCAACTTTCATGCTCATGCATTTAGAAGACTCTTCACAAAGATAAATATTAGTAGCACCAAATATAATATCATCAACATAAGTTTCAAAAATGATCATATCGTTCTTTTGAATTTTAACAGAAAGAGTGGTATCGACTTTTCCCGTTGAAAAACCATTTGAAATTAGAAATTTGTTCAATTATTCTTACCAAACCCTAGGAGCTTGTTTTAACCCGTAGAGAGGTTTTTGAAATTTGAAAATATAGTCCGGATGTTTGTGATTTTAAAATGGGGTGGTTGTTCAATTAACACTTTTTCTTAAATAAAATCGTTAAGAAAAACACTTTTGACATACATTTGATAAAGAGTGAATTTTTATGACAAGCGAATGTAAGAAGCATGCGAATTGATTCTAATTTAGCCAATGGTGTAAATATTTCTTCGGAATTGATGTCTTCTTCTTGATTGTAACTTTAGGCCACTAATCTAGCCTTGTTATGCATAATATTCCATTTTCATCACGTTTATTTCTAAAGACTCATTTAGTAGCGATGACGATTTGATTATTTGGTCTAGCAACTAAATCCTAAGTATGGTTTCGTTCAAATTGATTTAGTTATTCTTGCATGGTTAGAATCCAAAATTCATCGAACTCGGCCTCTTTGAAGTTTTTAAATTCAATTTGTGAAATGCATAGATTCTTCAATGATTAGAGTTCTTTTGTTGAAAACTTTATAAGCTTTATTAGTCGATGAATATCCTATAAAATTTTCAATGTCGGAATTTGAGTCAAAAATTTTCAAGTTTTCTTTTGTATTCCAGATAAAGCATTTGCACCAAAAGACTTTGAAATGTCTGATATTGGGAATCCTATTTTTCCAAAGTTCATATGGAGTTTTGGTTTTCTTTCGATTAATTAAAACTCTATTTATAATGTAGAAAGTGGTGTTAACGGCTTCAGCCCAAAAATATTTTGGCATGCTATTTTCATTTAGCATGGTCCTAGTCATTTTTGGCAATTTGTAATTCTTTCTTTCTTCCACACCATTTTGTTGAATAGTTCTAGGAACCGAAAAATTATGTCCATATTCATTTCATTGTAAAACTCACCAAAGGCGAGATTATCAAATTCTCCATCTTGTTCTTATGATTGTAATGGAGTATCCCTTTTCATTTTGGACTTTTTTGCAAAATGTTTAAAGGTTTTTAGAGCTTCATCTTTGAGACTTAAGAAAAGAACCTAAGTGAATCTAGAAAAATCATCAACGATGACGAAAGCATAACGTTTCCACCTAAACTAGCGGTTCTTTATGGTCCAAAACGATCAATATGGAGTAATTGAAGTGGTTTTGTAGTAGATGAGTTTGATTTGAGTTTGAATGAACTTTTTACTTGTTTATCAAATTGACATGCATCGCAAACTGTCTTTTTCAAACTTCAAATTTGGTAAACTTTTGACAAAACCATTTTTGGAGATTTTTTCAAAAAAGATCCATCCCAACATTACCTAATCTTCTATGTCATAGCCAAGTATCCTCTTTCAAACTCATTAAACATTTTTCATCATTTTCAAAATTGATATTTATGGTATAAACATATTTACTTCGGCTTCCTATAAACAATATTTCTTTAGATGTAGCATCGTTAATGAAACATTTAGAGGATACGAATTTAATATGATATCTTTTATTATGTAATTGACTAATATTAAGTAAATTATGTTTGAGGTTATCTACCAATAATACATTCTCAACAGAAGGGGAGAGATGATTACCAATATTTCCAATTTCGATGATTTTTTCCTTTGCATTATCTCCAAAAGTGACATGACCTCCATCCTTCTTCTTGAAGTTCGATAGTAAAGTTCTATCTCCGGTCATGTGATTTAAACATCTGCTATCCAAGAACCATTTGCTCGCCTCTTCTTTGTTACCTACAATAATAATTCCACTTTTGATGTTTGTTACCCACACAAGCTTGTGTCCTGGGTAGTTAGTTTAAGTGGATCCTCGAGTCCACTTGTTTTTGCTTTCAAAGTGTAGCTTCTTTTTTGTTAGACAATTGTAGGCAATATGTACATCCTTGTTGCAAAAAGCTACAAGTAGTTTTTGAAAGAATTGTATTTGAGGCTTTGACGAATAAATTTTTGAGAGATTTTTGTTTAAAAAATGGTTTATATCCAATGCCTCTTTTATCAAAAACACATTTTTGATCACCGAACATTAAATCAAAATTCTTCCTCCCTTGAGTGAATTTAAAAACAATATTTGTCAAGTCTTCAACCTTTTATTTCGAAGAACAATTTTCTTTATACAATGAATCATAATCATTTTCCTTTTTAATTTCTAAAATTTTCTCCATTTTATTTTTTAATAATTTATATTTCTTTTTTAAGAAAGAATAACTAAGAGCGAGTTTTTCAAATTCTTCTAAAATGTCATCATAAGAAGATAAATCATCATATGACGATTTTTCAATAGAATTAACCTCATTGTCGATTGCCATGAATCACATATTGGCGATCTCTTCTTGACTTTCATCATCGCTTTCATCCTATGTTACTTGGAGTGCTTTTTCTTGAAATTTCTCTTGTTGTTTGGACGCTCGGTTCTCTTGTGATCGGGTTTGTCCCAATCATAACAAACAATTTTCTTATTTATTTCTTCGCTCTTTTCTTATTTATTTTGAAACTTTCGATTATTTCGAAAGCCTCTCTATTTTTTGACAAGAAGATCAAGATCATCAAGCTCTTCATTGTTCATATATTCACTTGTAGTTCCTTCTTCAATTGCCGATTTGAGAGCAATTTGACACCTAGGAGACTCTTTTGATTCTTCCTTACTTTTCCTCTTTTTCTCCTTGGTTTCGGCGTTATTGAGCTCGTATGTCATCTAAGTTTCGTAGAGTTCCTGCAAGGGATAAGAGTTGATGTCTTTAGTATTCTCTATCAACATCCTTAATGAGCTCCAATCTTGCGAAAGAGACCTAAGCATTTTACTTACAAGCTCACCATTAGTAAACTTATGATCTAAGCTCTTGAGACCATTAACAATATTGGTGAAGCGAGTAATCATGTCAACAATAGGTGTATCTTGTTTCATGAAGAAAATTTCAAATTCTTTGACCAAGAGATTAAGCATTGGCCGTTCAGAAGTTGGGCGATAAATTTGATAGGGAAGATTTATCCCCCATCGTCCGAGTAACATACGTTTATAATAGTTGCAACGGATTTCCTCACTAAATGGGTGGAAGCAATACCTTTAAGGGAGATCTCTCAAAAAAGTATTATAGACTTTATTCGTGACTACATTATCTATAAGTTTGGGATACCACAAACTTTAATGACGGAACTTCTCTGAATGGGGATCAAGTGAAGGAATTTTTGAGCGAGTTTGGAGTTAGGTTGGTAAACTCCACGCCTTACTACACTCAATCTAATGGACAAGCAGAATCCTCTAATAAGACTCTGAAAAATATCATAAGAAAGATGATAGATGGAAATGTCAGAGATTGACATGAATGCTTAAATAAAGATTTGTGGGCTAACAGGACATCACCACGCTTGAGTACCAAAGTAACTCTTTTTCAGCTTACTTATGGGCAAGAAGCGGTATTGCTAATGGAAATCAATGTGTAGTCAATTAGAGTAAGTTTGCAAAATATTTTAAATGATGGTGATTTTGCAGAATCATTAGCCCAAAGTCTGTTAGAATTGGAGGAGTTGAAATTGAACGTCATAAATAGACTGCATGTTCAAAAACAAAAAATGGCTAGGTTCTATAACAAAAAATTCATAGCCAAGTCCCTTAGGTTGAATGATTTGGTGTGGAAAATAATACTCCCTTTGGATAGCAAAGAAAAAGTATGGCAAGTGGTTGCCCAACTGGAAAGGACCATATTGAGTGAAAAGCATATTGCCTAATGGAGCTTACCACTTGAAAGATTTAGATGACACAAAGCATATAAGATTTATTAATGGTAAGTACTTAAAAAAGTATGTTCCTTTCATATGGGAAAGTGAACATATATAAGCACGCACCACGTTGTCAAAATAAGTAAAGTAAAATAAATCGGTCATTCACGTTCAAAATAAAATAAGAGCGTTGAACGCTCAAGTGAATCTATTATTATCAAGTACTTGTTACAAATTGAAGAATACAAAACTACAAACGGCCTATCGGCCGCAATTGAAAGCAAGCTACCATATTTCTCCTATCAACTACTCTCTCTCTCCTATCAACTACTACAGAAGAAGGGGAAATCGTTATTCGTCGCCTTCCTAAATGCATTGCTGCAATGACGGGTAGAGGGGCTGATAAAACACTCTCAGCAAGCTATTGGTTTCACATCAAGATCTCCTACTGGAGATTATTAAATGGAAAGGGCGTTGAGAAGACATTCATTGCCAAAAAAACATTTCCTATACCTCTCATACCAAAGGGCTCATCAAAAACAGATGGCGAACTTGGGAAAAGAAAGAGGCATTTCAGTTGGAGAAGGAAACAGTTGATCTCCTGGACATGGAAGACCCATCATTTGAATAATGCAAAGGATAGATGAAGATGGTGAATATGTAACAAACACGTAGCTTTATAGAGGTTCGAAGGCGAAGGGGCAGAATGTGAATAGCCAGATGTGCAGTAACTAAGTTGAAGGTCCAAATCCTGAAGAGACACCGAAAGTCAAGAATCTTGTTCTACGTGAATGTGCATTAAAAGAAATGTACGAGGACGAGGCACGAGGTTAGTAATTAAGTTTGGAGAATATTGACGATTACAGCATACGTCGATTATGTTGCTGCAAAATCCATGCAAAGAGATGTTACCCAAATGAAGGAAAAATCACTCCATTGACAAAATTGGCTACCATTACAATTCTAAGTCAACAGTGGCTGTCGTCATAATTACAACAATAAAATATAGGACGAAATCATCCTACAAAAAAATTTCAATGGTAAGATATCATAATTACAACTCGCCCCACATAGAGCGCATTCGTTCTCTAAGCTTTCCACATTCATCATCCTGCTCATTAAAGGCATTGGATAGTTCAATCACAAAATCTTCATCAACCTCCAGTTTCGTGTAACGCTCAATCAAAGGCTTGTGTCACTCAACCTCTTGAGCAATAGCACGCTTCTTAGCAGTCAGCCTAGCCTTGCAGTCATCCATTCTTGCTGGAGCTCC
Source organism: Fraxinus xanthoxyloides (assembly GCA_903798325.1). NCBI lineage: Eukaryota > Viridiplantae > Streptophyta > Magnoliopsida > Lamiales > Oleaceae > Fraxinus > Fraxinus xanthoxyloides. Next base: position 21,756 of record CAIGRL010217170.1, read on the forward strand.
TTGATCTCTACGACCAGCTTTATCATCAAAGAATCTTCAATCGTAACCTCAGAAGAAATGTCGTTAAATAAACCTTGGCTTCTCAAGCTCTTGGAAACCTTGGTTTCTCAAACTCTTGGAACAAAGACTCATTTTCCTTTGAGGCACGAAATACTGAACCTATTTGACTTTCAACTCGACATTTTTGGCCATCAAGGAGCTAATTTCTGAATGAATAATCTTCAACATCAGCTTGAAATCAGTGGAAATCTTGAGCGAGGGAAGCTCAAGCGCTTAAGCCATATTTGCACCCAACTGCTCAAATTTATCCTTTTGGCAAGAAGCACTGGCTCGATTAACATCCATATCCATGAAAGCAATATACTCAAGCAATGATTGCTTGATGACATTCATATTTTCTTCTAAGGAGGCAACACATGAAGCAGAACGACAACTAGATGTAGAGGAGCTAGAGGTAGCGCTTGCCTTCGCCTATTCCCAAGAGGTAAGCAAGTCGTGGATGGAGCATAAAATGGCTTTAGCATCCTGCAAAGAAAATGTAAGCAGTTAGCATTCCCATTATAGTAAAAAAAAAAAGTGAAGATGAAAGGCGAAGCAAAAAATACCGCGTCAACAACTTGGGAGACTTAGGGCACATCACCAGATGATCCAACCATTTGGGGAGACTTCCTTTTATCTGAACTAGCAAGCCCTTCCGCAACGGGCAAATCTACAAGATTTTCTGCAAAAGATCAAACGATAATAAGTAATGAGTTACAATCCAACAATGCAGATAAGGAAAAGGACCATACAATCTGTATTACCTTTCGGTTCAATGCATGGGGGGTCAATACCCTGGGAAAGTGGAAGTTCTCCAACTTGGCTTGTAACTAAAGTCCCCTCTCCAAATGACTGGACGAAGAAACCTTAGTGGAAGGTGGTGGAACAAGGTCTGGTGAAGGCAGAGCCTTTAATGGAGAAGCGGAACCCTTCTGAAAAGTCCAGGCAGCACATTAACATATGAAGGAATTTTTTTTTCACGAATGAACAAGCTCTACATGAAGAAACAGAGTCAAATACCTTTCTCTTGGCGATGAGAGGAATATCATCATCATCATCATCATCATCATCATCATCATCATCATCAGGTAAACTAGGCGAAGCTGAAGCTAGTCGTTTGCGGCTGGAGGTATCCTTAGCTGTGTCGTTTGAATAGTGGAAGAGCCAGATGGAGCAGGATATACTACGGAGCGTTTGACGCGAGCATGAGGGGTTTTTGAAGGAGAAACATAACTCTTTGAAGGTGGAGGAATAACAAGAATGGAAGAAACAGAAGAAGCCCCTGGACTCTCCAGCAAGTGGAAAGCGCGGTTAACATCAATTGTAAACACCACGTGCTTCACCGTCGGCCAGAATCGATCAAAAACTGGGTGAGTGACAAAAGTGGAGTTGAAAGGAGCCATATAAAAGCCCTGGATCAAGAGGACATTGCGGGTATCAATGGCCTGTGCCTCTATTTTGGTTATAGTATGAAAACGGTCTGCCAATCTCTTGGAGAAACATGGAGGAACAGGCCAAGTCTGGCCAAAACACAGCTGACGGGCAAAAAACTGGGGAGCTTATATCTCAACTCCGGTCTTGGCATTTGTTCCAGTCAAAATATTATGGAACAGTTCCTTCCCAATAAAAAATTGAACCCAAACGGGCAAAACATCGCTCGCATCATTCATGGTAAGAGGAGGCTGCACATAAATCAGAATTTGATGAGCAGAAAAAGGGAAAAAGGAAGGAATGAAATTCAAGGTGTAAAAGAACGTGAAAACCTTCCTACTGGACATTTTCACATGGTTCAGTTGATTAATAAATAGCACGTAACAACTAACTGATCTAGACAGATTTAGAGGAGCACCAAGCTGTGGAAAATATGCTTTCAACCACAATTGAGCAAGTCAAGAGGCCCACTGTCAGTAGGAGATGCACTATTTCGCAGCTGGAATTGAAGGGAAGTCATGCCTCTATAAAAGGCAGCTATGAACAATGAGCAAAGGTTCAGGGGCATACCACGTGCTAACTCATGCGCTATGGGCTAATAAGACATGGAAGGTTTCATGCTGGTCACACAAAGGACATATTTACAAAGCCAGACCTGAAGGAAGGCCACACGCTCAAGCATGCCCCAATAGGAATCAAGGAGTTTCTTGTCAAATTTTGGGGCAGCGTTGTGACCAAAAGGGTTTAAGAGATGGTGTCTCCCAGGGGCGGAAGGTTAACTAACGCACCAATATCCTTTAGAGTAATGGACATTGGACCAAGAGGGAAGATAAAAGTATTATACTCAGAAGACCAAAAACTCAAAGCAATGGGTAAAAACACGAGGTCATAAGTTGGGGGACGAAGAGCGATCTCTAATAAATCAGAAATCTTAATGCGAGCAAAAATTGTTTTGGTGGGGCCATGTTTTACCATATGTGCATGTCAAAAACGAAAAGTAGCATCCAATTTGGGCCAAGTGCGAATACCTCTTTCCCGAATTGGCTTTAATGGAAAAGGATTCAGAAAAGGGGGATCTTGAGTACACAGAAACATTTGGCCCACCGCAGTTTGTCCCACAGAATCAGTATCATTAAATGACAGTCCCAGGTAAAACTTGTTGAGGTCAGAGCTGGCTGATGAAAGGGGAACTAGAAATATATATATGGTCTAGTGAGAAGTTTTTGATTGTCATCTAAACTAAGGGAGTTCTCTGAAGTCGCCATTTATCACTAGTTTCAATTTTTTCAAGGGTATTGGAGTGCAAGAGCCGGAATAGAGAAGCAAAAAGATGAACAATAGCTTTATAGAGGTGCAACGTGGGTATAATGGCGCGAATAAGTAGCGTGTCCTTTGATTTATAAAAGTGGCATGATGTTTCACTTTTGGGATGTATAGGTCACCGCCAAACAAGGTAATTATTGAGATTCTTCCCCTTTCTTATGATTTCAAGTATTGCGAGAAGATACAAAGAATGAATATGGCATAAGATTAATAATCGATATTAATTTTGCCATAATGGGGGTAATTGTTGACGCATAAAAATGAGGCCTAGTTAAATGGCCCAAGGAGTGAAACCCCGTTAGGAAATTCGAAGGACGGGCCAAGTGAGACCATGTAAAAGGCCCAAGACAGAGTTATGTAGCGAAGGCCCATTACGCCCAAGTATACAAGACACCCAAGTTTTGGGCGAATCCAGCACTTTATGAATATTCAAGGCGACGGTGTTATTATTGCCCAAGCCTTCGAAACGCCCAAGATCCGGGCAAATTGTTATCCTAAGCAACAGTTACTAAGGCACTTCAGAGGCGATCTTATCGTGTCCCGTGATCTAGGAAATCTTGGTTACAAGCAATTCAATGGCAAAAGTAATGACAACAGTTAGAATGGTAGTTTCATGACAAGTCAGCTATGATAAGAACGTGGGTAATTACAAGATGACCATAAGTTTCAGGTGGTTCCACGACAACAACTATCAGAGGAGTATAAAAGAGAAGAGAAGGCATAGAAGAAAAAGACCCCGAATCAAACACTCTCGAACAGAAAATATGTAATTTTCATTTCCATTACTTTTATCGCATTTAACTTTCAACTTTTCTGTATGCTTGCACCCCTTGGAGGCATCTCGTTTCTCGTCGATTGTAAATCTTCATCAATAAAACACCCATTTTTGGGACTTTGTCTCAAGAGGTCTGTTCCTTACACAATCGTTTGATCTATCTCATACTTGTTAGCAATGCCCAACTTTCCGCGCGAAACACTTATGTTGTTATTGATTTGACAAATTTGCCACTTCATATAAAAATAAAATAAGAAAAATTACAATCTACGCACAAAACTAACTACCATTTTAAACGGGTTCCATCTAAAAGGATTAACTATGCCAAAAAGGCATAGGTTGTGACATGATTGTCAAGGTTTAAAGTTTTGGGACCAAAATATGCAAGATAAGCAAAGGTTTAAGACCATTTACGCCAATTTTTCGAGAACATAATACATTAAACCATAAGTCAACATAGAACAAATTGAAAATAAATTATAGAAACGGACTTACATAGTTAAATAATATTTATAATATATTAAATATTACATCAAGTGAGAATAATTTTTTTATGATTTTAACACTTTTACAATTTAATTATTTCAATAATACCTCACTTTTCATTTTTTATATGTAATAAATACTACAAAATTCTTGTTATGTATGAATTTCGTGTTATTAATTCTCGATTAATTAATATTCACATTTATCTGAACTCAATAAATCTTGACTCGATCAATCTTGATCTACATGAATTTAGAGTTATTATAAATGAATTTTATATCTATTCATGTATCTAGGAATTTTAATGGGTGCTTAAATTCATGTATTAACAAATAATTTTTATATATCAAATATAGTATAAAAATTTTGTTTACTTGTAGTATTTCATCATCAGCAAAAAAATTTGAATTATAGAAATTGAATTTTAAGAATATAATTTTTTTTCTTTTAAATTTATATCCTAAATTTTATTTTTCTTAATTCATTTGAGATTCATAAAATTCTCGTATCAAATGTTACTTTCATAGTACTTATAAAGTATTTCAAAATAACGTGTAATGTATATTTAATTCTAACTAGTTTTCAGAAACGTAATGTTATATAGTCTAGTTAGTGTTTTAAAATCAATTTATGTAGTCGTGCATGATAAGTTCTATTAAATTAAATATGGTCCTATATTTAGCTCATTTTTGATGTCAAACATTGTTATTTGGATTGATTTTAAAATACCCGTTAGGTTATATAGCATTACTCATTGAGAAAACTCTCCAATTCCACTAAAAATATGTTAGGAAATGAAAAGACGCACTACTTATTGTGAAATGTAGCCTCAATTGTAGTCAACAAAAGCAATGGTATTCTTTTAGAGATTGCTCTTGTGCTGAGGGGCCATACACCCACCAACTCTCACTTGACCAATCACACACTTACCATCTGGCTCAATGTAGTCGAGCCAGCCATGTGCAGGGGAAAAAAAATAAAAAATGAAGAACTCCATAGAACATACACAAATAGGTGGGACCTTTTTTGTCAATATTTAATTCACATGGGATCCACCCCCACGTGAGTATTTGTTCATTTTCTGTTTGATTTTTTCTTTACAAGCAAAAAAATATCAATATAGCCACTTATCACAACTAGAACTTTATGAAACATTTCAAAACGTGGCATCAACATATATCACCCAACATCATTTTTCATGTTGAATAATGTTATCTAATACAAGTGATGCTAAAATATCAAATTAAATGATCACACTTAATAAATTTAATTAAATGAATTATATGACATTATATTTAAGTGAATCTATTATTTAATGTCATGCAGTTATCACCTAAATTAATACTTGATATCAGTGGTATTGAATAATATTACTTGAGGGAAAATTTGCAAAAAGAGGGATGCAAATTGCACGATAATTTAGTTCCACATAAATTAGAAGTTCCCAAGCTCGACTCCTCCAATATAGAGCCAACCAAGAACTTAAATCGATCATTTTGACCAAATGACTCGACTAGGTTATCGAAGAAAAAATGATAAACAATTCTAAACATGGCGACAATTTGGCATTTCAATAAGTAAACTACTTGTGGCATGACAAATATCATAAATAGAAGGGAAAATTGTAGTCAATGTACCAACATTTTATTTAGTTACAAATTTTGTTCAAACCTTTCATTTGTGCCACACATGATATTAGACCTCTAAAAAACTCGCATCCAGAATCCAATATAACATAAAATGTTAGTTTGACCGTTGATTGACCAGATACTTGATATTGACCATATATTTGACTACTTTTAAAAGAATAACTTTACATTTTCTATAATAAAATAATTAAAATAAAATAAACACAAACCACACGTACTCACCGCACCCAAACCTAAAACCAAAAACAAGAAGGCATCCCATACCACCCCTGATTCCAAAACCAACCGTGGAATCCGACACTATATCCAAAACCAACCGTGGAATCCGGCACTAAGCAATTGGGAGAGGGTACACGATTTTTATTCTTCTGTGGCTTGAAGTCATTTCTGTTTCCATATATAATTCTTGATTTTGGAATTTTTGAAGCCATTGGGGTATGATTTCGATGGCTTCAATTGTGAAAAGATTCTAGTCATCAACCCATTTTGCTTTGAATGTGAACAAGTAATGTCATTCTAGATCTGGATTTCAATGTTCAGCTAGTGGAGATTCGTTGATGCTGCATTCTCTCCTGAATTTGTTAAAGTAAATGTGATTGTTAATGGGGATTTGACATTTATGTGGAGCTCGGCATTAACGGTGGCCAAAATAGTGTAATTTCTGTGTAATTTGTGTGCATGTACATTTTGAATATTAACATGGGGGAGGGTTTTGGTTGGGAAAAGATTGAACTTGTTTGGATGGGGAGCCAGTGAATCTGTTGTCATTGCGTGACAGGTGGTGTAGATTGATTTTCGGGGGTGGGAGTGGGAAAGGTGAAGGAGATAACGTTACTTTTTTTTTTCATTTTTTTGTTATTTAAGTTTTTATTAAAATTGTGGAGTTACTATTTTATCATTTTTAAAAATTGATCAAAGTTTACTATTACGGTCAACTAACGGGTCAATGGATGATTTTCATCTATTTAGACTTCGCATGTGAGTTTTTTTAAAGGTTTGGTACATTGAGTGACACAAATTAAAAGTTTGGACAAAATCTGCAATTAAATGAAATGTTTGGTATCTTGACTACAATTATCCCTAAACAAAAACATAAGGGCTGAGATGTCTGAATTGAAATGAAAGAATGGAATTAATAGAAACTATCGACGTACTCCTTTTCCTTTTTCTTCTTATTATTAGTTATTTAATCTATTTCACAATACTTGACTCAGAAGAATGCTCTCTTACAATCGAAGCCTTAAACTTCTACCCATGATTTTAGTGAAGATAAAAAGTGTCCATTTTCCATTTTTCTCCGTACACGGACCTCTCTCAAGCAAATTTCCTCGAGAAAAAGTAATAATTGAATTTCACTACAGAGTCCAGCAAATACAACGATTTTTCAAGTCAACAAAGCCAAGATACGAGTTAATTCAACTGAATCAAATCTATTATCTTTCTGTTTCACTAATACTTCAATTTCAATACCAACTCTACAATAAAAAGGCCATTTTGAGGGAAAAAGGCCATGCCCATATTAGTTTGGAGGGGAAATTGGATTGGGAACAGAGAGGAAAAGTGAAAATTAGTTTTTTAAGGAACAAGTTTTGGTATTGTCCTGCTTAATTGGTTGATTCTTGTTTCCAAAATCTGGCAGGGAGTCCATGCAAAGGGATGGGGAATGGAGCATATTCAATCCCACTTTGGGATCCCACCGCTTCATACCTGCAAACACAATTATCAAATGATATACCAAATATCACATACCACTCCCCCAATTGTACATCAAAATTGTACAAAAGGGGTTACATAATATGATGTGGATGAAAAAAGTTGATTGTATTTTAAACTGTCAAATTGTAGAATGTCATGCGGTATTGTATAACTTATGTAACCTATTATATACACGTAGCAAGATCCGGGGGATTATATTATTGTAATCAAATCTTGTGATAAATTGTACGTTTTTAAAACATATATTACATGTTTGGTGTATTCAACTAAACATACTAGGAACGAGTAGTAGCATGTAATAGAATTGATTATTCATGATTTAATTCGATTTTTTTGGAAAAAAAAAAGCAAACTTCTAAAAATACTTATTTCAGTTCGAGAAAGTACCTGAAATGAGAAGCTAGATGATGGATCATAACGAGCATCTCTAGCTTAGCAAGTTCGTTACCAGGGCAGGCATGTACTCCACTGCCAAATGGCATAAACGTATTGGGTTTCACCACATCCTACAAGAAAACCATAAATTAATATGAATAATTATATTATCGAATTGACAAGTGGTGACCCCCTATTGGAGGGGCGCTTGGGCTCACAGGTGCCCCAACAATAGGAGGTTGCCACTTGTCAATTCGATAAAAAAATTTGGTAAGTGATTATGTACACGTAACGCAGTTGAATTAATATTTGTAACTTAATCTTACTTTTGTATCTTTAATTAGTCTCTTTATATTTTGACAAAAGAAATGTATTGTCCGAACTCAAAAATTTTAATTTAGTTCAATATTTGGTCAAAATGAAGTTTAATTGATTGAAAACGAAAGTTTAGTAGCCATCCTTGTATTTAATCCGTTTTCATATGCCTATTGTTACATTTAATTCTATGGTACTAAGGATGGTTTAACAACACTATCGACGAAACGTATGATTCCCCATTTAATCCGTTTTCATATGCCTAGTGTACAGAGAAAACATATACAGAAAGCCTACAGATCACACACAATATGTGGGACCCCATTTATTTTGACAATATTTAATTCACATGGAGCTCACCCCATGTGAGTGTCTGTAATCTTTCTCTATAATTTTTTTTTGTACAAACATTATTTTCCTTTTTACGAATTAAATATGCACTTAAAGCCAACCATTAAAAAGATAATACTAACTCATACCTCAAATCTAGAAGGATCAAACTTATGAGGATCAACAAAGAAATCAGGATTGTGATGAATATTCCTGAATAAAGGCATGACCTTCCATCCCTTTGGAATTAGGTACCCTGCCACCAAATTCGTACCAAAGTTTCAGTGACCAAAACATTTTATTTCATATATAAGTGGATTATTTGATAATATTTGCAAGAAATCCTACCTTTATATTCCACATCTGTCACTGCCTCTCGAAATGTGAATGATATAATGCTTGCCATTCTCAAACTCTCTAAAATCACCTGAAAAAAAATACAGCACGGAACCGTCCCAATTTAATTACCATACTATTTTCAAAATATGACGTGTGATTGATGGAAGCAAGTTGGACTTCAAATTCACCGTCAAGCATGAACGCAAATTGTAAATGATTTTGTAACAAAATTTTGGCGTTATCTGTAATATGGACTAAACTTAACCGACCTAAATGAAACGAAATATACCAAATATATTATTCGTAGCAGTCAAATACCTTGTTAGTTAATGGCATATTTCTTGTTTGATTCCATGTTAAATGACAATTTCCATTTTTATTTGATTGGTATATTGCCTTCTGTTCAGCCTGCATGCAAATCAGAAAACATATTATCTACGACGATTACAAAGCAAATTTAAGCACAAAGTCAAGAAATGAAAATGATCTTGAGACAAGAAAATCGTAAAATATATTGATTTGACCACCACAAACAGAGCAGAGAACCGCGTTTTTCTTATAGAGAAACTTGTATTATTCCAGAGCAACGAGAAAATGCACCTTGACGGCCTCGAGAAGTTTTGGGTAGTCGTGAAGGTACTTGAGAATCCATGTCATGGCACTCGCAGTCGTGTCTCGTGCTGCGAAAAGTACTCCAATGATGTTGTCAGCAAGCTGATCATCATTTAAAGTTTCACCATTGTCATCTTTAGAATTCAGCAGAAAACTCAACATGTCCTTCTCAGAAAGCCTCTTCTCCTTTCTTTCTCTCATAATGTTACTTAATATTTCACTCAGCCTCTTCCTTGCCTTCATGAATTAAAAAGGGTAAATATGATTAGTCAAAAACGAGACACGTGTTTGTTAAGGTAGACTAGACAGTCTTATATAATTAGCATTAATTCTTTACCTTCCTTGCCTTCTGGTATGGAGTTCCAGGTAAGTTTGTTGGAAAGGAATTGTACCCTCTATCGAGTATACTATAGTTCTTCTTTAGTTCTTCTTTATAATGGAACTCCAAATGACCAAAAATGGAGAGTATACCAACTTCAAATGTGAACTGCAAGGAATCAGATGTAAAGAGGTGATAGGTGCACAATTTTTATAAATAGATGTTAGCGTGAATTCAAAGAGACGAACCTTTTTCATCTCATGGAAAGTGTTGATGACATGGCCACCGGCCCACGAATCCATTGCAAACACTGCTATGGTTTCAATATCTGCCACCAGGTTACGGATTACTTCCGGGTAAAAGGCACCTTGAACCAGCTTCCTAAGCCGCATATGGTACTCCCCCTGGTGAAAAAACAGCGCAGAATGGCCGATCAAGTTTTCCTTGCTCTTCGGATATGTCGGCTTGAACAAATGTGCCTGAGTGAGTAGCACGATTCGGGCTGCTTCTGGGCTCGCCAACATTATACAAGGGCAACCAAGCACACGAGTCTTGAAGATTTCTCCATACCTGCATAAGAACATCCCGTTTAGAAATATTCTATCAGGGGATGTCGATAAAATTGGATAGTAATCGGGAATGAGAGCAAAAAACCTTTTTTCTCTGTCAGAAAAAAAGACATTTGGATCTTGGGAATAGAGCTGAAGAGTTTCTCCAATATAAGGCCACCCCATTGAGCCTGGAGGGAGCTTAGTTTTCCTCTCTGAATGTTTTCTTTTCATTTGCAGTGAAATTACATATAAAAATACAGTAAATAGAAAGGTGAAAACAGGCACAAAGAACGCAATAATCTTCTCCATCTCTCTCTCTCTCTCTCAATGCCTTTGTATTCTGTGTTGATATTTGAGACACTGAGAAATGGAGGTCGGCTGGTTTATATAGGCGCAGAAAGGTATATAGAGTGTGTTTGATAGATATTATTTTGAAAGAATGTATTTTGGAATAGTAAATTGATGGAGAATGTGTGGTTGAAAAAGAAGGAAAGGTTATTGATGTGATGGAAAATATTATTTTATTAAAGAATGTATGGTTAAAAATGAATAGAAGAATGAGAATGAGAAAATTAATGTGGGCCAAACGGAGGCATACAGAATAAGTTAAAAGANTAGAGCTGAAGAGTTTCTCCAATATAAGGCCACCCCATTGAGCCTGGAGGGAGCTTAGTTTTCCTCTCTGAATGTTTTCTTTTCATTTGCAGTGAAATTACATATAAAAATACAGTAAATAGAAAGGTGAAAACAGGCACAAAGAACGCAATAATCTTCTCCATCTCTCTCTCTCTCTCTCAATGCCTTGGTTTTCAAACACTAGTGTTAGTGTGTCAAGGCATATAAAATGTTGACAGTTCATTGTTCTATCAGATTTGGTATGACCTATTTTTGTGGGTCTGATTTCAGTGAAATTCTACCATTAGTTTTCATCCCCGCTAATCGCGCCAGAATTTACATTCAACAACAACCCACGTCCCGGACCCCACCCCAACACTAACCTCGCACCACACAGATAAAAAGTGAAGAAGAAAAATAAAAGGTAAGGGTGTGCATGGTTTATTGTTTTCAAATTGTTTTTGTTTGGCTAGTTATTTTTAAAAATAATTTTTCGAAAATAATGTTAAACTTATAACATAAAATTCAAAACGAATTTTTAACATTTTCAATGAAAACTCTAGAAACACTAAAAAGATGAGAAAAACGTTATTAGTAAAATTCTAAGAATAAAAATTTTTAAAATATATTTAGAAAAAATAAAAAAAAATGATAAAATTGTAAAAAAGTAAAAATAAAATTCTAAAAAAATATTTGAAAAATAAAAGTTGGAAAAATTAAAAATAAATGATGTGAACTGATAGTTTTTATCTGTGTTCATTTAATTATATAAATATTTTTTTTAATTTTTTGTAAATAACCATTAATAGCTTGGGTATTTATCAATTTTAAAATGCATATATTACTTGATTATATATTAACATAAAATTATTCTATTTTATTGAATAATCAAATTTCATGGAATAAAATGTCATAAAAAATTTCTTAAATTTTAAATCCAAACGTGTTTTCTAGTTTCTATTTTGAGAAATAGCTTTTTGAAATGTCAAACAAAATGCATTTTTTAACAATCTTAAAATAGATCATCAAAACAGAAAAATGAAAATGAACTCAAAGTTCAAAACAGAAATGCAAACTAAACGGACTCTAAAGGTAAACAAGAATAACATCAACTTTTATTCAATCATTAAGTGATTTCTTACTAGCAGTCAATTAATTAATTAATTTTTATTTGTGTAATAAAAATTAAACATACTAAGAAATATAATTAACTGTGAAATTGTAAGCACAAGTATAACTTATTCAAAAAGAATTTTTGTAATCTCTATATAAAAATGTCAAAAGTAAGAAAGTAAAAATTGCGAATTACCCACAAAAAGCGATAAAGATGGGACCATCTTGTGTCTATAGCATGTTGCCTAAGGGTGGACATGGTTCTATTTGGTTCTGATTCCAAAAGAACTTAACCAAACCATGAACCAATGGTATTTCTGATAATAGAATCAAATGATTTTTTTTAAAGATATGTTCTAGTTTCATTTATTAAGTTTTCATATTTGCATGATAGTAATATATACCTTAACAAAAAATAAATATCAAATATTTAGGAAGTTCAAATTTCAATAATCGAGATAAAAAAAATCATAACTAACAAATAAAACATATTCATAATTTGAATACACATTAGTTTGCATTCTCATACAAAAAATTGTTTTATAAGTAATAGCAATGATTCACTAAATAAATTACATCAATTTTGAAGGCACACACCTACAATAAAGAATAAATTATCAAAAATTTTAAGATCCACATTTATAGGCAACATTAACCGATTTAATACTTCATGAATATTTATTAGGTTTTCCTCTATTTGTGAAGAACACAAATAACTCATCAAACAATCAAAATAAAAAAATTGTTTAAAAACTTTTTAAGTAACTGACTAATTTCATTTTTCGATCTTAAATGACACTCCACTAATTTGATAAAATGCAGTACCAGCAAGCCGTGATGTTGTGTAAATTGAAAATGAGTGAAAGAGAAATGATTCAACTGAATACAAAATTAAGGTTAAGTAATTAATGAGTTGTCCGTATCTAATGACCCAAAATCGATTAACAAACTGTATTCAATTAATGGGCTATCTCTAATGAACATAAAATTAGAGTCTTCACTAATATATATATATATATAATTAAATATTAAGTTTGGTTCTGATTATGGTTGTGATTCTTGAACTATAATCGAACCAAACCAAGACCAAATGGTTCTCGGTTCAAAGAACCAAAACGATTAATTTTTTTGATAGAACCAAATCAAACTACTTGGTTTGGGTTGGTCTAGACATTTTGTCCACCCCTAAAATGTTGCCACTAAACAAAGCATGTTAGATTAGTAAAATACTATAATTAAACAATGGATAAAAATAGCACAAAATGTCCTTACCTTTTAATGTTATTATGCAAAACGTCCATACCTTTCATTTTTTAGCATTTTCACTCCTACCTTCTACCTTTTATTGCACAAAAGGTCATTTTCAACAATTTTTCAATTTTACCCATATATTCAAATGAAACAAAAAGAAAAGGAAAAAAAAACTAATTGCAACCATACTCCCAATATTTTAAAAAAGTACAAATGAATCCTAAATAAATTAGAAAAAAAAATTCATTTCCCCATCTCCGCCCAAACATGGTCGGTTAGCCATTTTTTTTCCTTCTGATGATAAAAGGCGAATCTGAGCCTCCCATTTTGTTTTCCAAATGCAATTTTTTAATATAATTATTTATTTTATCTTTTCCATTGATCTTAGATTTTTATTTCCTAAAATGAGGGAAATTTTGCTATTGAAGCTGGATAATGTAGGTACAGACTTTGTAAATTATCTTGTGGTCTATATTCTATAATAATTTTATTTTTGTGTGAATCATATTTTTCATTTTCCTAAATCTTCTACTCAATTTTTCTTTATATTTAAGAAGTACAAAAGAAATGAAATGGGGAGAAAATAATGTAAGAGGGATTTCATTTTGTGGAGGAAACAAGGGAAAATGGACGTGTTTGAGATAGAAAATGGAAGGGGAATTGAGAATAGGCGCGGTGGCAGTGGTGGTGGAGGAGGCGGTGGCATTGGGTGGAGAGTTTTTGGCAAGGTTAGTACACGTTTGGGTGGAGATGGAGAAATGATTTTTTTTTCTAATTTATTTAGGATTCGTTTTTACTTTTTTAAAAAAATATTGGAAGTATGGTTGCAATTAGTTTTTTATTTTTTTTTCTTTTCTTTTCTTTTTATTTCATTTAAATATGAGGGTAAAATCATCATTTTATTTGGAAAATTGTTGAAAATGACCTTTTGCGAAATGAAAAGTGGAATGTAATGATGAAAATGTCAAAACATTAAAGGTAATAACGTTTTGCACAATGACATTGAAAGGTGGCACTTTTTGTGCTATTTACCCTTAAATAATTAATACAAGTGATTATACCATAACTTACAGACTCGACCTAGAAGTGCTTGCGCCACGATCCCGTTTGCTTCACATCTTTGTTCATTATGATAGCTTGGGTGGATGGCCCTGTCCTCGAGTCAACGACCCTAACTTCACCAAAACAACAAAACAAACCTACTAAAAAAGCCTATTGGCTCAAACAACAAGTGAACTAAAGAAGCCTAATAGAAAACCAAACAAAACCTAAACAAGCCTAATAATACACTTAAAATCACTTGCAAAACCTATAACCCACCACAAAAAATCATCTAAGAATATAAGAAACACAAAGAGGATCCAACCGAGTAAGACCCCATGCAAAAGGAGAGAGCTCCTGTTCTGAAAAAATATCTCCATGAAAGACCTTTCGCACCTAACTTGGCCAACATATCGACCACTTGGTTCCCTTCCCTGAATTAATGAGCGGCGTGTATCTCGAAGCGAGAAAATCATAGCTTCTTTGATATTCTTTGCTCGTGACCTAGTTATTGATCTTTCATCCATTATTAGCAGATCCTCACGAGCTCTCGTAATATGGATCTCATCATTCCCTCACTTTTCAAAAGGATCCATCCTCAAATCTCCACCTACATCAAACAAGAAGAGATCAGAGACATTGAAAGTAGCAGAAATATTATACTAACCTGGAAGGTCCAATTTGTAGCCATTGTCATTGATCTTTTCAAATACTTGGAATAGTCCATCGCTTTTCAATTGCAACTTTGACTTCATTTGAGCCGAATTTTTTTTTCTCATATGCACCCAAACCCAATCTCTTGATTCAAATGTAATGCGCTTTCGTCCCTTATTTGATTAAGAAGCATAACACTAATTTTTCTTCTCAATCTTACACTGTACCTTCTCATAGGGGGGATCCTACCAACTTGACATTCTTCTTTCCATCTAAACTACCTCTCTTCTTTCGAATACAACTTAAATAAACTCTATAAACCTTTAAAATTCGTGTAACGACCGCATTAACTAGAAAATGTATCGCTACACTTTTATACTAGTTCCCGGATTTTACTATGTGGTCTAAACCTAAAACTCACTTATCGAGTCGCAATACATTCATAAAACCATTGGATTAATGGCCAAATAATTTAAAGCATCAAGATGCATAAATAAAATCAACACATGAAATTAAAGAACTAGAATCTTTAAAATTAAATGAAAGGATTACGCATAGATTAAATTATTTGTCCTAACTAATGATCTAATTACTCATATTAATGAAAGGGGAAAAGATATTGAGTTCATAATAGAATTTTGAAATTTTGATCTTGGAAAGAATGGCATCTTGCACCAAAAATCTTCTTCAATTTCAAAAGTTTTTAAATCATAATTTTTTGCTCATTGATCTTGATGAATACGTGTTTTTCTTTCTCCATAATTGAACATCTCCTAAAAAGAATGAATAATAATAATATAGAAGTCTCTATTTAGAGTTCTAAAGCATCTTGAATTTGAGTGTAAACAAAAAGCTGGAATTTTTATAGTTAAATGCACCTTGATCCTCCACATTAAGTTCTTGTACATCCCAAGCCCTTTTTATTTGCATGATAAGTCCTCATTTTCAAAACTTGATTATTTTGATTCTCAAATTCACTATTTTGTACCACTTCAATTCAATTTTATCCAAACTTGTCCAATCAGAATTTTACCTACAATTAACAAAATTTAACCTAAATTAAGTAGATATCCGCTCAAAATAATAATAAATTAAGAAGAATAGAAACTTGAACTAGCGCATAAAGTACATTTATTAGTGACATTTCGGTGAGGAAGTCTTAATGTCGACTCAGTGTAGGAAGTCCACGAGGTCACATCACTTTTCGCTAGGGGTTGGAACTAAATCTCCGGACACATAGAACTCAAGGACTTGTTAGTGATATATTTTGACCTTGTTAACCATCATTTAGGAAATCCTAAGTACTGAAGTTCCCAGTTTTTATTTTGATTAGAAAAATGGAATTGTTATTTAGATTGAGCAGATTTGGTGATTATACAAAAGCATAGTTAAATTATGAAAATAGAAAGTGGGACTTCACGCAGTGAGTCAACCACACTAAATGAGTTGCTGGATTTTAAATAAGTTTCTTTCAATTATTTACAAAATATTAATTGTGAAAACTAATCTTTTTTTTTTTTGGTGAACCTGGTGCTTGTCATATAAGATTATACCCATAATTTTCTCAAACAAGTTAGTTAAATTTATGACACATAATTAATACCGAAACCAACTTACTTTGAACCCTTTTTTTAACCTATTAAGATGATAAAAATGATATTTGTACATGAAAAGTACACAGACAATTTTAAATATGTTGAGATGACAACACATGATTAGTTGTTTTAAATATGTTTTTTTTGTCCAAAATTCAATAAAACTTTGTTGTGTGACATTTAGTAAAATCATTTGTTCATTTTCTTTGTAGGTGTAGCATTGCTCTTAATATAAAATTAGCCAATAACCATAGTGGAAATTGAGTTCAATTGCATTGTAATTATTACGCAATTTTTTATTTTTTTTTAAAGGAAAGTTTTTAGCTGATGGTCCCCATCTTGATAAGCATGCAAATGGGGGATTGAGTGTGGGGTCCCCAGCAATGTTGATACAGTGAAAAAGTTAGTCGTACCCCTCAATTTTCATATTGGACAATATTTAGAGGGCACATGTCGTGTGCACTCAATACTGCTATTTTCTCATGTCCAACCAATTCCACAATCCACGCATAATTAACCGCCTCAACTTTTCTTCCACCACCTTTTTTTTTGGCCTTTATTATTTCCCTTAAGTCAATATACCACAAACCCAGCTAAAGGAGTGACTCTACTTATTACATATAGATGTCATATTTTTAATATGAAGTTGTCGATAATATTTCATCATTTACTTATTTATCAAACATGATAGGGAAAAAATAAGACGTATGAAAAAATAGTTATTTATTTAATTCAGTGTGTCAAATATGTACTAGACGTGATATAAGTTATGTGACATAGATAATGTTAATATAGTGCTTGGACAGACACATTGTGGAGACACCCTAATTGAGCAGATGGATACTTTTTTTGATTTGTGGATGGGACCCAATCTTCTCCAATACTTCTGTCCCCATTTGCACCAAATCAGTAGAAAATTTACACATACCCCCACCCACCTAGAAAGAAAAGTCTTGAGTCTCTATATAAAGGTACAACCACAACAAGTTCACTACATCTCCAACTGTACAACCAGCAGCAGCATTCATTTCCCCTATCCTTCAATGGCTTACTCAGCCAAGAATTTTACCCTCTTCCTTCTCATTTCCCTCTTATCCACGCTTCATTCTCATGCAAGAGAGAGCCAATTCTTTAACAAAGTCCCTAGCACTACCACCACCACCAATGTCCCATACAAAGAAGACCCTCTAAGCGGCCAAGACCAGGAACCGAATTTCCTTCCACAAAATGAAAATGGCTATGGTCTTTATGGTCACGAGTCCGGTCAACTCCCGCCTTCCACCACCACCACCTCGACCCCCTCCACCACCAAGATTCCATACAACGCTAAATCAGAAAAACCCCTTAACAAATATCTCCCGAAAAACTACAACCCTGTGGCCTATGTGACTGAAGCAGAAGACAAAAACAAAGGCAACAGTTTCACAGAAGAAAGTTACAACACCAGAACTAACAACAACAACAACTACTATAATGGTGGCGATAATTTCAATGAGCGGCCACAAGGGCTGAGCGGCACCAGGTTCACCAGCGGCGGAAGTTACTCCACCACCCCAAACAACCGTGAGAATTACTATAACAACGGTGGCAGACCTAACAACTTCGGACCTCAAGGATTGAGTGACACAAGATCATTGGAGAATGGGAAATTCTATTATGATCTCAACAGTGAAAAATATAGCAGAGGTTACCCATGGGAGAGCTCGAAAGGAGTTCGTGCAAGAAATGAGTACAACAACAAGAATTATTATGGGAACAACGAGAATTCATATGAGCATAATAACAAATACTCCATGGAAGGACATTATCAAGATGAGTTCCAAGATGAAGAGGATATGCCTTGAAATTTGAGTGAGCAAAACTGAAAATGATTTTTCTCAATCATCAATGGTGGTTTTCAGTGTGAAATTTTATGGATAATAATTATTAATAGAGAAAAAGTGTAAGTGTAGATTTTTATTTATGTGTTTTTTATACTTCTGTTTTCAAAAATTGGAATATGAGCTTATGATTATCTATTGTGTGATAGACAATTGAATAAATTATGTTTTAACCGGTGGTGTCGAAATATATATTATTAAAAAAAGTGAGCTTTTTGTGGAGTTGGAGTCTACAAAACAAGAAGCAGCAGAGATGATCGATTTCAATCCGGTATTAAGTTTGTATTTAAGAAATTAAAATAGTCTAACAGCGCACCTCAAGTTAGTGTTCTATGAACAATCCAAGTATGATAATCACTTCTCAAAAAGTCTTTATCAAACAAGCACTTAGTTGTAATGAATTTCAATTTGCAATAAATTTGTACAATTAATTTGACAATGTGATGGATAAAGTTTTTCAAATCAATAGTCATGGTCTCTTTACACTTCAGCAATGTCAATCAAAACGGCAGCCAAAATGTATGTGCAGCGGAATTGTTTATATTAAGTCCATGTTTGATAAGGATTAAAATCTCAATTTAATTTAAATCTAAATCAACAATTAATTTTAATCATAAACATCATGAGATCCAATATTTTTCAAACACAAATTTCATCAATCTTATCAAAATCTATTAAAGTTTGAATTTAATCTCCACCAAACCCGCAAATCATATAATATACTCGGGAGTTGGTGGAGGCATACTATTTTACAAAAAACTCACTAATTATTTAACATTTAGCCCTCGTTTCAACCCCATTAATTTATGATATATTTTTATCTTTCTTCTTTTTAACTACACATTCTTCAATATAATAATATTATACATAAATTAAAAAATTCTCTTTCTTTTTCAACCACATATTCAGAAAAGTATTATTTTAAAAATTATAACATCAAACAATGGGGCAAACGAAGGCTTAAGATCGATAGCTACATTAGGACATGCTAACATTTTCCATTTGATACCTTGACGTCCCTTATGTAGTGGAGCATTTATACGCCATAGATAAGAACTGAGCGGCCTAGATGCATCATCGAGT
This sequence comes from Fraxinus xanthoxyloides, assembly GCA_903798325.1. Taxonomy (NCBI): domain Eukaryota; kingdom Viridiplantae; phylum Streptophyta; class Magnoliopsida; order Lamiales; family Oleaceae; genus Fraxinus; species Fraxinus xanthoxyloides. The sequence goes on from CAIGRL010217170.1 coordinate 41,248, forward strand.
TGCTCAATAAGAGATTGAACCTCTTAATCATGACTATTGACTAGCAATAGTGTGAGGCATATAATTATTCAAGGAGTGAGTATGTAATGGTTAAGAGTATGAAAAGCGAACATGTCACCCTAGTCAACACGGAATACAACTTGAGCTATTAAGTAAATAATTTTAAATTTTAAATATATATATATATATTGTCCAAGGCAAAGAAGAAAATGTGCAACATTTAAAGAATAAAATGTAGACTGGTGTAGCTAATTATGATGAATAATTATACTTTAATAAAGTTTGTTGACCTACCAAAAACAAAAAAGTGGAAATAGTTTGATTACTAAGTGGCGGGTTCCGCTATTTCGGTCGCTACAGTAAAGAATCAAATGATGTGAGGAAGGGTCTTCTGCATAACTTTTGTCTTTTGCTTTCTAGGACCAATGTTTCTAGTTAGGTGCATGTTTTCCTAAGTTTTAAATATTTACTTATAAGTAATAAATGAATTTCAAAATAAACCAATAAGTAAGTTTTGTAGGTTAATGGAGACTTCTTGCGATCATGACAATCATTAAACCATGGGAATGTTTTTATTTTTTTACGCCACTAAATATACAGAAATTATGTCCAAATTCAAATTAATGGACTATGCATATCACACATGTATCTGTCAACCTATCTATATAAAATCATACGTACATGTAGGTTAATTGTAAATAAAGTAGTCGGTCACTGTAAAAAAGTAAATTAAAGAACATTTCTTTATCTTAATTATCAACAAGTTTTGCTGTCTTTTTTCTTTTCTTCTTTTGAGGTAGAACTACTCATAAAAGCTACAGAGACAAATCTACCAACTTCGTGTTCCTCCATTATAATTTTATTTTGGTCCATTTTATATATATTAACTTTCATATTTTTAATATTTTCTTTATTTACTTGTATATTTTTACTCTTAAAAAAATTGCAATAATAAATTTTACCTCTACAACATATCTAATCGTAGAATGCTAATTAAATAGGACTATAAAATAAATTTAATATATATTAATCCGTAATTATCGGATTTAAGATTTTGAACACGACATTTATTTGTGTTTATTTTATTTATTTTTTCGTGCGATCAGTCTCAGACATTGGATATAGAGTCAGGGTGCTTGTCATTGTCAATGGAGTGCCCAACTATAGATTGAATGCATTAATAATTGATATAAATAAAGAAATTGGAAAACTCAAAAGTAGTAAACGGTGTCGTTCGAAATTTTCTCCCGCAGATAGCGGACAGGCAAATCTTCTCTGCACCTTTAAATACATTCAGACCAGACTTGAGCTTAAAGATTTCAAGTACTTTGATTTTCATTTTCCTTGATTTTATTGTTTATTTCGAATCATTAATGACTTTAAAAAACCACAATTTTTTTTTATTTTTTT
>CAIGRL010217186.1:0-11727 GCA_903798325.1 Fraxinus xanthoxyloides
ATAATGTTATTTAGCACCAGTCTATGTGGCACGTAGATGACACTAAATTATAAGTCTAATTAAATGTGTTATTAGATTCATTAAATTGGATCTATCATGTGTTGCCACCTAGACTTGTGCTTAGCACCAGTAATGACGAATAGTACTACTCTGAAAAATAGTAATAAATGTTAATCACCAGTGACATCATTAAATGAAATAGAACCAGAAGCTCACCATGGGCTTCAACAAACCTAAGAGCTTTCTCCAAAAAGGATGGAGTTCCATCTATATCTTCCAAAGCAAGTAAAATCGGTCGGCCAATGACCAAGGATTTCACTGGTTGTCTATCTTTCACTGTAATATAAGATCAGGATAAATTGAAATTAATTTCAAGACAAAGACAACAAATAGAAATGGAACAGAACAAACTCCCAAATAAAATGTGAAGATAAAACAAGGAAAAGTGTCTGCAATTCCAAGACATGAAGTAATTTCATAACTTCTCATAACTACCATATCAGTTAAATGTTACACTGGCACACAGTTAACAGGGCACTCTGTAACTATGCATAATTTTCACTTGTTCAAACAAACAAGCTCACTCATACCAGAGGATTCTGGCATTGCATAAGCAAGAGCAAAACCAGATTTTGGCATTATCACACTCCTAAGTCCATGAATTTTAAGCTTGTTAAATAAAGGACACCAAACATAAAATCAGCAAAAGCAAACATGGAAATGATGTCCCTTTGTCATTAAAGTAGATTCAAAATTCATTCAAACTACAACATCAGCATCTAGATTACATAAGATAGCCACCAAGTACTTGAATTTCAGAGCTGTGATAGAAGTATACTGATACTTCATACATGAAGAAATTAGAATCAAACCTTACCCTGTTCTAAAGAAGCATCAGTTGCATTGGACTGATCGTTCCTGAATATACCATTTTGCCCCATAACAAGAGCAGCACTAGGTGCATTTGACAGGGCTTCCTCAAGTGCAGCCTTCCACTCTTGTAAATCCTCCAGTGTTTCTGCCTGTGGTAAACAAACCTCAACACATAACAACAGCAAGAGACCTAGCTTTATCCGGCAGGACAGTGACACGAGGATGAGGATGAGGATGATGACAACCATACAAAATAAAAGTAGGGTTGACAGAGAAATATGTCTTTCCCCAGTGCCCGTAATAATTATTTAACTCTACCTCTCTGCTCAGTTTTTATGGCTCTGATGGATCAACTTAATGTAAAAAGCTCAATGCTAAGTCAGATTCCCAATTTCTTCACCCAAAGTTACCTAGCTTTCCAGTGTTATGTGTGCCACTAAAGAGACATCAATTGAAAAGGCAAGTTTTTCTTACTGTTTTCTTCAAATAATTTAAATACTTTATCTGCTCGTGTCATAACATGCATGTTCAGAAATCTCCCATTGGATAACAAATGGTTGTGTATTTGGCCAAGAATTTGGATGCCTCTTAGATTTACTTCCAAAGAAAAGCTAGGTTGGGCCAGTTTGCACTTTACACTAATGCCCAATAAAACTAGTTTACAGTCTTCTATCTTCCCGAACATAATGACAAAGAGAACAGAAGAACCCAAAACACTCTGCCTTTATTTTATACATTTCTGTTGTGTAAGTCAGTTTAATTTATTATGTAGATTCTCAATATATGTTAGATAGTCGGAATAAGCAAATAAATGAACAAATCCAATCTTTTCACTATGATATTAGACTTTCTTCACATTAACAATGCCAATTTAAAAATATTCTAGCACAATAGATGTTCTGTTAAGCTCACAGCCAACTGATGTCCCAGATCCCTGATCCATTCTCTCAGAAAGATTGAAATATTGATGGAAGAAAGGGCTTTGTGAAAATTATGTCATCTTTCTCAAGCACAAAATTGATGAACAAAGGTCTCAAGTAAAATAAGTTTCTCTTCAACAAGAACATCGCATGTAAAATAAAACAACTGAGCAATAGCTTAATGGAACAGGAAACACGCAGATTGAAATAAGATAAAATTTGCAAGAGAATTATTTGATAAAGTTAAACACCAGAAAACATAAAGAGAAGTCAAGAGCACAACGATCTTTAAAATTAAAAGCTTTAATCTTGTATGAAAATCTCACTAGAGTTGCACCTTGAGTGTGAAAGCTCTTCCATCACGACCATCAGGAAAGAGCACGGTCAAGAGTTTCTTGTCTTCTTTGACTACCACACTGGAAGTGGATTCAAAAGTCAACAAGACAAGCCTTACATTCAGAAAATTTACTGTGGTAGGAATGTGTCCAGGCAGCCAAATCGATGCACAAATGAAAACACTAAAATCTGTGAGAAGTATACAAATTGAAACCAACCTTCCAGAACTGTTGAGATCAATACCACCAAGGGTTAAATTTACTTCGCTCCCCTTTTGCGGAACAGCACTCTGAAAAAAAAAAGTTAAAAGAAAACAAAGAAGAATGGGAAAATGAATTAATACAATGAAAAGAAGCATACATGTTATAAAGCTCTTCTAAAACAGAAAAGATGTATCGGCAAGAGAATGAAGTGTTGCTAGAGCAGGGAAAACAATTTACATTCATATATTTGCATAAACTCAATGTAAACCAGCATTTATGAACATAAGATATTTAAACCAATTGGCCCCATTTTAAACTACTTTCAGGATTGCCATGAAGCTTCATGTTAGTTTCATTAAAATGTGTAACAACACTATTAACTATGACTTATTAGAGGAAAAGCAGAAATGTTCCCGCAAATTATATCAATTCAATAAAAAGAGAGAGAGTTATAGCTTCTACAAAATAATTGACACATTTCGATCATTTGTAAAATATAATGCAGTATGTTCAACTAACTATGTTCTACTAACTACACATTTTAGCAGTGTTGGTTGCATACTTCATCCATGAGTGATTTCATTGAGTATCTGTTCAAGCATACATGGTATTCAATAATATGACAATCTGACAATCTAATGTCAACTCTGGTACAGGTCATACAAGCTATAAATAAAACAATCTATGAAAACTTGCACCTCACAGTGCATTTTTAAACAGTAGCAACAAAAGTAAGGAATATGAACGGCTCTATGTTGGCAAATTTCGTAATAATCTCCTAAAAATAGCTGAAATTAGGATCTAAGAAGTTTTTCAAAAGATTTAAAAATGCAGCTTACAGGATCACTTCTAAAGAAGACCAACGAGGTACGTGTTAATATAAACCACCTTTTCTTCCATGATGTCCATCCGATTCCTGCACACAGGTAAAAACTTGAGAAACACTAAATGATACTGAATTTTTTTTTTTTTTTTGAAGTGACTGATCTGTTAATGAAACATAACATCACAGACAATATGAAATGTACAGATGTTCTAGATTTTCTGAAAGATAATTTAATCATGTTGAACTTTCAGGTCCAGCCAGAAAACATTCTTGTTCTAAATTTTAATACGCAAGAGTAGATTATGAGTGTGTAAAAGAAGAACCATGCAAAAACATGTGTGATACAGGGCGAAACTGTAACACAGAAAGCAAGACGCAGAACACATAACTCTGTCAACATATTACAGAAACAATTTGCATATAAATGGAAGAACCCTTTATCCTTTTTTCTTGTCAGTAAAAGCCTTCTGCAGCATCCCTAGGGAAGTTGATATCAGGGTAGCTGTAAAACATCGAGGCTTGAAATTCGGAAACTACTTTTAGAATAGATAAAAAACCTAATAAAAATCTTACTGAAATAGATAAACCTGGATATCATGGATATATCTCAAGTCAGATGTTAAGTCAAATAAGGAAATCCAACAGTGTCAAAGACAACACAAGGATGTGTATATAAGATGTGGAAATTCTTGAAAATATAGGAAAAGATATCGATACTAGAATATATTTGTATGTACTAGATAAACTAAGCATACAAAGCATTTAAGAAAACAAAACGTAACAAACAAAATATCAACTTTATGCAAAATGTAATAGTAAGAGGGAAAAATAAAATTCAAAATAGCCCAGCCTGTCCAATTATTTTCTAATTTCTACACTTAATTATATTAAAGAAAAACCATTGTCTTCATGCAAGTGTAGGCATATCCATAATAAGAATGTTTAGGCATCCTAAGAATGTTTGGGATCCTAAGAATGCAATTATGCAATTCACTGAACGGAACAAAAAGTATAAAAGAGTTAGGAAATATAAAGTTACATGACCTCTATACTGACCATTGCACATAGGGGGAAATATGGCTATAGAATATTTAACATGCAAATATTTTCAACTACCGAAATTCGGCTTGCTGGAAACTGCAAATAATAGATACATATGGTAGTTCTTTCCATACTTGTACGTAATAGAGGCCATCAATAAATCTTTCAAGAAGAGCATGTAGGTGCTCCAAACCACCACAAGGAACAAATATTGTAGAATACAGCTGGGAAATAAATAGAAATATAACCTACATAATAAATATTGAAGATGCAGTGAAGTGAGTCTGAACACTTGTATATGGAACAGATCCTACCACTATTGATATTCATGTACTTCTTGCTTGAATGTAAACTAAATAGAATGGATAACAGTAGACAGTGTTTCCTTCCACACTTGGCTTATTGTAGACCGTGAGTAGACCCTCAAAATTCTTTACTATCTTTATGAATAATGCTCCACTTTTTCATGTATATTTTCAATTGAAACTTTTAGTTTGCTCCATTCTCTTTTAAGAATTTGTTTATACTGAAAAGCTTGTTCTTCCTTTTCTTTTACAATGTGCTGTAATTCTTCCATAATACTGTTATTTTGTCAAAAGAAAATTATAACATATTTACAACTCATCTAAAAAGGAAAGAAAGATCATATCGCTTGAATTTAAAAACAAAGAGAAGAAATGAAGCAGTTTCAAATCTTAGACTAGGAGAGAACTTTCATTCATCTTAGAATTCCAGCACAATGGCTTGAAGGATTTGACAATTCATTCTATAGGAAAAAATTATCAAGTGGCTAATAGTTCAACAAGCAAGAGACATATGTATGAAGGAAAGGAAAGATGTGTTAACAGTATTCCTTTTGTATTCCTATTTCGGAAAATAAACAACCAGATGAAGTGGAAAAACAAACCTTTCGATGATAAAAACAGAGGGCCACTCTTATATACCTGCACATCGATGTAGATTATATTATTGAATAATCTTTCTATGCAAGGTCCAAAAAAAATTTATTGATTCTTTATGTAACATTTATACACCAGCAAATTCAGCACTACTTTCTCTAATTTATATTTATATGCAGAGTAGTAAACTTAGTCTTGAAAAACATAAAATGCTAACCATGCATAAGACAAAAGTCATAGTTACAACATTTTCCAGATCAAGTTCCAGTTTTTTGTTGTCTAAGCTCATATCTCTATATTATCATCCAAAACTAAATTCAATTAAATTATTTTTACCCCAACTATTTGGTGTCAATTATATTAAGTTCTAGGATCTTAATAAAGTTTAGCCAAACAAAAACAAGACAATAAAATCACAGGTTTCAATTCAATTCAACTAAGCCTCGTGTGGAAGTTATAAGGTCTACTATATGGATTTTCCTCTTCCACTCTAATACTTTTGGTTAACTTTCATTTGATTTTAGGTGAACCATTTTTCTACATTTACCATTAATACTAGTCTCATCACTATTCCTAATTGGTCAAGCGTCATGCTTTGAATATGGCCAAGCCAGTTCAAATTAATTCTCCTACAATTTTTGATGTGCACCAGTTAACCAATTCAAGGATATGCTTTTTATCTTAGTATCCATGTTTTCTGTACCACCGAACAATCTCAACATTCTCACATTAGTTTCACTCAATTTAAACAGTCACAATATAAACAGACAACCCCAAGTCAGAGAAGGAAGAATATTTTATTTGGGTAGTTAGATGCCACACGTGAATCTTACTTGTTCCCAAGTTAACATCATTTCATGGTTCACATTCAAATGCATTCATACTTTACATTCAAACACAGGTCAAACTGTGCGAATTTAATTGTGCACTTTTCCGACCTTGTAAATATTGCTCACTACATTCTCTAGTATTATCCAAGTTATTATTGATAATATCTGCACGCATGCTAAAGCAATTATAGCAAAACATTCAAGCCGCAGAAACCACAGCCTTCAAAAATAGAAGTCATAATTTGTTTATGGGCTAATTGAATACAAAGTACCTTGTTGCCTCCATGAACGGTAGGGCCTGGCTGCCCGGAAGGTGGAGACGGCACATTACCACCACCTTCCCCCTGAAACAGAACAATCGGATTCTAGAAAATAAACAACAAAAATTAACTAACATAAACATAAATTAAGTCCAAACATGTATAATTATTACGATCATCGTGAATCAATTATCAAAACGTACTAGAGAAGAGTCTACATTCCGGTTGGTCATAGTGGGATTGCGAAGAACGAGGATCAACAGAGACCCATTGAACCTGAAAAATTCGTCATTATAAATCTAAAGCAGAACATTAGTAAAATTAAAATGTACATGGATCGGAGAAAATGTACACCTTCAATTCGATCTGCAGGCATAAATACAATAGATGGATAGAATTTGGAGGGGAAAAGAAAGAAGAGAATGAATAATGATAATAATAATGGGAATGAAGAAAGTGGAAATGTGCGTGTTGTGGGAGAGAGAGAGAACCAAGGGTCAAGCAACAAGCGCATAACTCTCAAAAAGAGAAGAGAAGAGCGGGTTCTTTGCCTTTTCATTACATTCTTTTCCTTACACGTGGATCTTGCACTGGACTTATTCTATTGGTGCTCTTTTCATCATGTACAGGGCATTCGTGCCTAGAAACTTTTGCCATCGAGTTTTGAATAATGATTTTTTTGAAAAATATTGTTTAAAAAGTATAGACCAATTTTGAATTTAGGTTTACTAAAATAATATTTTATTATTTAAATGTGTGATTAAAAATGATTATGAAAATTTAAAAGTTTTGAAATAACGATTGTCTCTTAGAATTAATAGATGAATATGTATTTTATTGATAATTATAAAATTATTGTGGCTGCAAACATACAAGGGCGGCAGGAATAGAGTCATTCACTTAATTAAGTATATAATCTACAATACCCCTCCTTAGAAAATTCATTAAATAATGTTTGCATCGTCAAAAATCTTGATTGTTAAAAATTCAGTAGAACGGGAATTTTTTTTTTAACAATTGTTGTTGTAGCATTAAAAACAATGCTATCTCATTAAAATATTGGCAGATAAACTCAGATATAAAATTTTAGTGAAAAAAAAAAAAAGAGTACAAATACTACCTCTGATATTAATCATCGAAGATTTTTGAATCAACGCATTCTTATCTCATGTACTATTTTCTTGAATGTAGAAACTTTTGCGAATAATTTAGACATACTATTTGATGAGTATATTTCACTCATATTTTAGATATTATCTAAATTTATATTTAACTAATTTCTATGAGTTTTAGATCATTTAACGTGTGTTTTGATGTTGATTAAATTGAAGAAAATAAAAGTTGGCAAAATTGAAGAAGAAAGCTAAATTGTAAGAGATCCAAAGTTCCGAGACTAAAATGTAATTACTCAAAAAAATGTGTCAGACCTCGCAATAAAGATTCGAAAGTGTTAGAAGTCAATTGGATTTAGAAAGAAGTCCAAAAGATGAAATATAAGTAAAGTATGATCACACATCAATTTTCACAAAAAAAGTTATGTTCAGGATTTCCAGTGTCATATTGAAACTCATTTTGGACATAGAAAACGTTCGAATTGGAAAATGCATTCATTTGAGTTATCTTTCAACGTATCTCAAATCGCTTCAATAGGATATCGGGAGAAAAAATTATGAAAAAAATAGTGAAGGACGTGCCTTTTTTTTTTTTAACTCTTTTCTTGGCTCAATATGATACCCTTCCAAAACTTCAAAATACTATAAATATAACCCTTAAAACCTAATTCTAGGGGAGAATTGTTCAAGAGGCAAGAGAGAATTCAATACAATTTTTTAAGAAAACAAGGATGAAAGAACAACAAGAATTCAAGAATAAGAGAAGAAATTGAAGATCTACGTCGTAGTCATCATGAGCTAAATTCATTATTTAGGGTTTGATTGTAGACAAAAACTTAAGAATATGGATTGATTAATATTAGATTTTTCGCATGTGTTTATTTGTGTTATGATTCAATGCTTTCGATTAATTGACCACTAATTGAATGATTTGATACTAGTTAATTCCGGCACTCGAGAAATGGGAGTTTAGGCTTGATCATAAGAATAACACAACATATGAAATTATATGTTTCAAGAGAAAGTATAATTCTTTTGAAGTATATTCCATTTAAGAACCATGAATTTGATAAATTCTATATTTTGATTCGGAATTGAAATATAGGAATAATTTTTTTTACTCATAACTCAATAGAGGGAGTAAAATTATGTTAATATTCTTGCTTATAAACTTTGAGAAATTGATTAGAAATAATTATATAATTGAAATTCGTATTTGATAGTTGAGTTAAAACATAACTCTAGGCCTTCTCACTTGATTATTCCTCTATCTTGCACTTATTTGTTGAATTCATCACCATATTAGTTTAAAAATATTGATTATAACATTCATTCATCTAGATAAAATAGAGGCTATAGTACTTAGTAGAAATTTGAATTACAATCCATGTGGATGACACTCTAACTCCATTATTATATTACAAAACTTGACACCGTACACTTGCAGTATAAATCGCATTATAGAAACGTGTGACATTATCACTTGAGCATATTTATGGAAGATCGATATCTCCACTCTTCTGAATCTCATGCAATAACAGATCTAGGATTGTTGGTTAGTTAGGGCGGTCATTTATCGTTGACTATCCACACTCAACATCTTAATAGTAATGTCATTTATTAATATTTAATTAAATAATATTAAAAATTCTTCAATCTAGATGTAAATACATTGAAACGTAAAAACCATATACATAGGAAAATATAATTAGCTTGTGACTTTGGTTTCTGTATGAGAATTAAACGTAAATTAAACTTAATTTCAAACTATCATTAAGATTTAATTTTTAATTTCTAACACCAATTTATCGCAAATCACAAATTCCCCAATTTATCATTTTTCTCAAATCATATACATGGTCCACAATCCACAAATCAGAAAATTCCCCCATTATAATTCCATGTCTTTCCCTTTCACTCTGTCACTTAAGCACAAAATTATTTTAAGACAAAGTTTCACCTAAAGTCTGATTAAGGGATCTTAATTTAACACTAAGGAGCTTCCCAGTTCCCCTTTAATTATTTAATTTATTTTTTAATTTTAAGATCTTTGAAAAATAAGATATTTAAACAATTATCAATAATTAAATATAGTAATTTCACCGACCGCGCTATTCGTACTCGGTGCTTCACACGGTGCTTGACACGGTGACGTGACGTGTCAAGCACCTGATTATTCCCAAAAAATAAACAATAAAAAAATAAAAACAAACAAACCAACATATATGGGTTAAAATGGAACCAGCCCATAACAAAATTTTACCCACTACCCCCAATTTTTTTATAGTGCTCTGAGATGTGTTGTAATGTAGCATCGTATCTGGTTCGTTCGTGTGCAATATGTCAGGAAAGAACTCTGGACTTTGTCATAGCTGTCGAGAGAAGGGTCACTTGTTTGCTGACTGCTCGAAGAAACGGCCATGCCCTTGGTGTAAAATTGGCATTGTGAAGTGCTTTGAGGTCGACAAGGACACGAAGAACAAGGGCAAGATATTCAATTGCTGCAGTGCTAATTGTAAATATTGGGAATGAGTCTACAAAGAGAATCCAATAGCTGATCGAGTAGTGTTACCGTTAACTCAAATGATCACGTGCTGGTCGAAAAAGTTCAACAATTCTCTCGCTTGTCGGATAGCCGAAGAAAAAAGTATTGAGATTTTGTTGAACGTGACAATACGCAAGGCCAACAGTAATGCGGAAGTGGATAAGAAGGGGAAAGGCCTGCTTGAGTAGTAATGTTGTTGGCTATGTGGCTCCCTGCCACTTTTGATGTCTAGTATATGTTCTGTTATGTAGTTGGTGAAGTGAAGAATGTTGTGTAATATATGCTTGGGAAGAATTTGTAATGCGATTTCCCTGTGCCGATGCTTTAATATATCAAATTCTCACTGCATTTTGTTTTGACTGAAAATTTAAGCTTCACATATAGGCTGTGAGCTCAAGTAATAACAAAACTAAAATTCTTAAGAAGCTGTAATACCATAACTGTAATAACTAAAAGTCCGAAGAAGCTGCCAATAGACATAGTAATAACAAAACTAAAGAAAGTTTTAATTAGCCAGCAGCCACTAGCATCCTTCACTGACTCAGTGATCCTTCAATCTTCCACCAGCATTGCTAATCAAATTTACTTTTGAACACATTGCCCCTATAATCTGCATAGCGGCAATCTAAGTTAGAGATGCATATAGTTCTCATCTTTTCATTATGTAAGGCAGCAGGAAAAGTGTATTTGTGTTAAACATAAAAACTTTAAAAACTGAAATTGACAATACAATTAAGTAATGAGCTGAATCATCCAAGCTTGATTCATTGCCAACCCCGTCTCTAATTTTTGCCTTTTGGCTCAACTCAAAATGCAATTCAGTTTCCAAAAAAATTTAAAAATGGAAACACTTTTACTCATTTTCTTTTTAGATTCATTTGAGGGGACGTAACAATAAAGATTTGGTACAGACACGGATCATGCTGGCAAGGCTACTCCCATGAAATCAATCTTTTCAATGGCATACTATTAAAGATGCATTTTGCTGCTTCAATTCAAAATGCAATTCAGTTTCCAAAAAAATTAAAAATGGAAGCACTTTTACTCCTTTTCTTTTTAGATTTATTTGAGAGAAGGTAACAATAAAAATTTGGAATATATACTAATCAAAAACTTTAACACCAAATAGAAGTAAAATTAGAAAATGCATGAGTCCAAAGTATTGTAACTATGAGACAGAGTAGATAATAAGGTATTGAAGAGTTTTACCTCTTCTAAAACAACCAAAAGCATTATTGTTTTAATTATTGAAATACTATTAAAATTTAGATATCCTAATATATTAGCAATGAACCTAAGGGAATGACTAAAATATAGTTTCTATAATCAACCCTGAATTTATTAGAAACTATCTTAGTTTGTTGTTTTGATATGATCCAACACAATCAAATGAGAATTTGCCATTCATATAGACGAATTTAACCGCGTACCTTGACCACTGAATAATGAAGCCGATGGGAAGAAATTTGGAGACGTTCCTTGTGTAAATACATGATCATAGCCATCACCCTACACAAATTTTATGATGTAACTATAATGTGGAAATCAAATACATTGGTGAATTGAAGTAGACGAACTATTAGAAGCTATGAATATGACAGTTGTGCCGGCATATCTTCATTCAGTAGTTGATCATGTGTTTGTGCGATCGGTTCGACCTCTCCTAGTTTACTTGGGCCTGCTTTTTGTTTCCTTCCCTTAGCTGAAGTCGAATGTGACTGCATAATCAACGGATAATAAATATACATAGAACTATACATACGCATCGTATATTTTTAAAAAAAAATTGCCGCGTACCTTTGCATTACTGGATGATAATTCTAAAGGGCTTTTGTTTTGAAGTTTCTTAGGTACGCCTTTTCTCTTCGAGCATTTTGGATCT
>CAIGRL010217215.1:0-16722 GCA_903798325.1 Fraxinus xanthoxyloides
ATAAATAATAATAAATCGAATTGCATGTGGAATTTTTCTCCAGTAATATAGTCGTATACAAACTGTTTGATAATATTTGATTTGTAAGATAAAATTGAGCTATTAAATAAAATAAGTATTCCAAAGTTGATTGGCTAGTTAGAAGCGTTTTAAAGTTCAGTGAGTACACCCAAAATTGGATGAGTATTGAAATGTAACGCCCTTAAATTGAGTTATCAATGGGAAGCGTTTTAAGTTCGGTGAGTAACCCGTAACCACACCCAACGTTGAGTGTGCATGTGAACATTTAACTCGTGAGTGATGAAGTGCAACTAGCTAAAATTGAGTGACCAATGAAAAGCATTTTGAAGTTCAATAAGTAACTCGTGTGACTGCTCTCAAAGTTGGATGAGTGATGGAGTACAACGCAAGTTGATTGATCAATGGGAAGCATTTCAAAGTTCGGTAAGTAACCCATGATCACACCCTAAGTTGGATGAGTATTGAAAAATTCAACTTAGATAAAAAATTAAAAAAAATAAAAAAAAATTGATGAAATTCTCCTAATCAATTTCCATGATCAATTCACGCATTATTTCGTATACGTTGGATGATGACGAACACATTATTCAATATTCTTACTGGTGTAGAGCAGTCCATCCTTCTCCCAAATGCCAAAACCGAGTGTTTTCCTGGTCTAGACGAGGGACTATCTTCCGCAACAACCCTAGCCTATTTTTCTAAAGTCAACAAGGCCTTGTGTCTAACGCTGTTCATAAGCTAAGGGGACAAGAAAATGGGGACAGCAGATGTAAACTCCAACACTATGATAATTTGGAGAATTACAATCTATTCGCAATGGAACTTCCGAAATTCATAAGCATTAATCATTTACAACAACTTCAAATTGTTTGACAGATTATTTCATGTATTTCCATCATATACAACAAATGCAAAGCTGCTGAAACATTACAAGAACTACAAATCATCTGACCAGAAAGATGGATGTTAGAACTACAAACAGGCCTAAATTGCTGAATTTAAATATATATTATACCATGTGACCTAAATACAAGATTCCATCACATTTCCGTAAACTTCATCCCACCCCTTCTACGGCGGGACATCATTGTCTCTGATGATGTTCGTGGTCGGGACACACAACTGTTCATCTTTTGCATAGTGCATTTTAATGGCCTCCACAGGGTCTGAAACACCAGCATACTGGCTTCCAACATTAATTCCGCCCGTTCCCTTTTTTGGCTGTTGGGTACCCGACATAACGTCAAAACCTTTCATTCGTCGCATCTCTAGATCTATGGTAAGAGGCTGCAGTTCACTGTCCCTTGGAACCTCATAATCTGCTAGTCTGTTGCTGCTACGTAGTTCTTGGGTTGGAAAAAAGGAGATGCTATTCAGCCCGCATTCCGTGCTTTTGACAACCGGATGTGACAGTGGCTGCTTTAGTTTGTCCAAGGGCATGGCGTTATTGGTAACTGCAGCAGGATTCTGACAAAACAAAAGTGTCGAGTTGGGAAGAGGAGGGAAAGCATTCTGCAACTTGTTCTTATCCCAAGAAGGAAATTTAGTGATGAGAATATCCTCAGAGCTCGGGAAGTCATCACAGTCAGGCTTTGCTTGAGCTGAATTTATCCCATCCCCACTGAACTGTTGCTTACCTGATTTATGATGAGGGGTTTTCTTATCATTGACCGGTACACAAGAATTTTGTTTCTCCTGAGAAGAGATCAAAAATTGACCAAACAATTTCACACCACCTTTCCTGCAGGGATCCGTTGTCTGATCTTGGGACTGAATTGGAGCCTCGGGAGAATTCCAGTATCTTGAACTACTGCACTTTTGAAGAGAGAATCCAGAACTCCGATTTAATGGGAAATTTCCATCTACCTTGGCATCACTTCGAAGTGAAACTGCTTTTTTGCAATTAATATCATCGTTTTTCTTCTTCACAGTTGACATTGAAACCTTAAAGTCCCCGAGATTTTTGGAAGACTGAACACAATCTGAAAATGAGCAACCAGAAAGATGCTGACCTGTCTGAGCAATTTTCTGACACTGCACATCACTGATGACATTAGCACGAGCAGCTGACGAAGCAATATGATTAGAAGTTTTCTTTTGGCATCCCAATGTAATATCCAAATGTGTTGAAGAATGTGCTTCAGCACATGGATGAGAAGTAACAGCTGGCCTACGACGCCCTTCAGAAACCTCAGTCGAAGCTGCATTCTCTGTCTCGCCCAATCTATTAGATTGGACATGGTTGTCAGCCTCTTCAATTACCCGTGAAGATTCTGTATCACGGGACACAACCACAGTTCCACCATCAGCACCATGTTCATCTGCATCTGCATCAAAGTCTAAATCAGCCTTATCCTTCTCCTGACAATGATTTAGCCCAGGGTTATCAGCATCCATAAAATTATCAAAACCTGTTCCATTATTTTCCTCACATTCGTTAAGATTGCGCTTCAAAGTCGATATTCCTACAGTATCAGATTCATAGCTTGTCTTCAAATCAGGAGATGGAAGGTTCTCTACCATCTCACATCCTGATCTCTCACTGCATATTATAGAACCTGACTCCACAACACAAGCTTCTTCAGCATCCTCACTTCCACCTCCATTAATATCACCAGATACAGCATTGCGAGGTCTGGGCTGTATCATATCCAATCCAAGACACTTTCGGGCCTTGCTATAGAAGACCTTGCACTCATATGTTGATCTGGTTCTGACGCACCGTGAGATCATTGCAAAATCCTTGCCATGAGATGACAAAGCCTGTATGAAAAAGGATCTCTCCTCGTCAGTCCAATCAGTGGGGTCCATCTCCTCACAGCTCTCATCTAAGCATGAATCGTAAACTTCCTCATGGATCTCTGCAGGATCCACAGAACTCGTAATGCAAGAACTCATAGCTTCAGAGGACAAGGAACCACATATACCAGCTAACACATCAACAGCCATAGTTTCTCGATCGGTTTCATACATATTGAGACTGTTTGATCTTTGCAATAAACCAACATCACCTCTTGATTCTCGGTAAGCACTCGGCCCAAGAAGGATTCTCGACGTGCATTTCTGCTGAATCTCTATACCATCATCAGCAGAAGCAGCAACAGCTGATGCTGCACTCAGTATATCAAGGGAAGCTGCATTAGCCTCACGATTCCATCTTTTCACTGATGCAACCATGTATGTACTACTAGATCGGGCCTTCCTTTGCTTTAGAAAGCCTGTCTTCTTTTTTGCCTTCTCAAAGTATTCCGACTTGCGATTCTTGTAGTAGAATTCAATGCAATCTGCTGTTGATTTGTGATCAAGAAAAGACGCAATCTTACTGAAGTCTTTCCCAAAGGTAGCAAGTTTATCAACAAAAATTTCCCTCTCTTCAGATGTCCAGATGTTGATCATAGACCTCTCCTTTTCAACAGCAAGAGGATCTTCCACCAAACCATTACTCGAGATAAACCTTGACATAAACTTCTCCTTCTTGTCCAAAATTAAAACAGGCATCTTCAATGTATTCCTGTAGGGTTTGACCTCAGAATTCGAAAGCAACCTACTCACATAATCAATTGCTTCTTCTGTTGGCACCATACTAAGATTTCCATCCGCAAAGACTGAGAGCGTGAATGCATAACATCAGTATAGATTTACTAGCACATAATCAGTTCTCTAAACCGTTGAATACTTTAAGTTTAAAGGCAAGTGTATAGAAAGGAACTCAAGCGCAAAATTTGTAGAAAAATATAGATGGATTTCAACAAGCAATAATGTAATAATCATAATACAGAAATAAACAACTCCAAAATAAATACCGGCTCTCATTTTAATTTTTCAGTGAAAGAAGACAAATCTACAGTTGAGAAAACAAAGCTTCGGATCAACAATCCCAAACTTCAGCATTTTGATAAGTCTGATCCAAGCATCAGTTTTGTACTAGACAGAGACCACGGTATTAACAACTAAAAAGCTCTTTTTTCAACCATAATTGTTTAATTTATTAGCTTCAATTCATAGTAGCAGTTGCATGAAAATCAGATGCCAACCATAATTCTACCAAGTCACAGTACGCCCATTAAAGTCAAAAGACACATGTGAAGCCAAAAATTTCTTACCGGAAGAAGAAAATCTAGAGCAACAAGAGGAGTGATGCTTTTGATAGCCAAAATACTCAATCCGACTTAGATCTAACTTCTTGTGAGACTTCATACGAACTCTCCTTCCAGAAAGTAGCTGATTTTCCTTCCAGAAGTGATGAAAAACCTTAAACTTGAGTGTGGTAACTTTCTCATTAAATTGTATGAATCGCTTCCTTTTTAGAAATTTCTTCTGCATTACCATGCAATCATTTGGCAAATATGAGGCACTGGTAGCAGTTGAAATATCAGAATGACACTGGTTGGCAGGCAACAACTTATGTAACTCTTCTGAAGCTCTATCTGAAGAATCTTTGTTGGTTGCCAGTATTAAATTATAAATATCCTCTCTATCACAACATGAATTGCTACAACTAGCAAGAGTTGGATAATTACTACTAAAGATCGGTTCAGAATCACCCATGTGACTTTTGGTTTCCTCATTATCACCATTTTCTAAACATTTCACTTCCAGGTTTTCAGAATTATTCGCATCTGAATTCAGGAAGCCTTCAATCTGATTGACTGTATTGGATGGGCAGAAATCCTTCACAGAAGGCATCTCGACAAACTTGGATATTGCACTCTCTGGATTACTAATATACTCATCTTTCATCGCAGAGTTCTCATTATCTAATGTCTCAGGTATATTCTCCAAAATCTTGTCACCTGGCAGCATAAATGACGCAGCTGGATGAGGAAAGTTACTTCCAGCTTCAGATATTGATGATCTGAATTCAGTTTCAAGTGAATCTATCTCAGATTCAGTCATCTCAAGTGCTTTTAATACGTCCACTTTCCATAACAACAACTTGTTCATCGCAGTGGTTTGCACAAAACCAGTATCCAAAGAATTTGTATAATCAGATCTTAACAATTCACTGATCGAAGAGCTCAAATTAGCAATAGACGTGAGGTCAAAATTCTCTAGATTCAAGGTTGGCCCATCACACAGCATCTGAGGCAGAATACTTCGTGAACAGCTCAATTTAGTCATATCATGGTCAACACTAACTGCCTTGATGGATTGTTTCTCCTGAACACCTGCCATATGAAAGAAAATTTCAAATGAGATATTAAGAAGATCACCACTTACTTCAGCACTGGACCACATTAACATCAAATACTCTGCACTATAATTCTAGATGACAAAGAGCCAGTAAGCTAATTATTTGTTATATTGACCTTTTTATAATGTAGAATCAAATCAATTGGGAGCTCATATAAAGTAGCATTATTCAGTAAAAAACATAACAAATACGAGGCAAGATTTCACGAGCAAGGGCGAAGAAACAACCCAAATCTTCAAAACAATGCAGATGTATCACTATCTCAAAGAAGGTAAGACTGAATGATGTAGGGAAGAAAAAGGTGATCGTTCTTAAAACTATCTCCACAAGTAGAGAAAGGATTAACATAATCGACTTGATACACACAAGGACAGTTAATTACAGCTTATAGGCTTTCATTTTGTTTCACGAGCTTGTCAAACTTAACCTATTCTGGAATCCTAAATTTGGTATATTTACATCAAGATTGCTTTTCCACATCACTCTGTATACACTCTTTTCCCATTAATGTCTTCTTGACTTCCCATACACTTTCTCTTTGTTGCCTTCCTCTTTTAGACGTCTAACAGGAAAGAAATGTAGATAAATACAGTTCAATGGATAACTCGAGTAGATGAAAATGAGAAGGTGCTCACAAGCAACCGAAGATGGAGTAGCTGGTGAAGCACAATCTAATAAAACTGCAGCTTTAGGACTCTTATCAGCCAGGTTCATGGGATTGGACAGCACAGTTTCTGTATCACTATCACTAGTGACAAATTCGTTTCTGGTTGAACCATCTTCAGGGCCTTCAACTTTCTTCTTCTCATACTTTTTCAGTCCCTCACCCCATCGAAGGCGTGGCTTCTTCTTGGAACGAGTATCTTCAGATGAAGCTGTAGCAACAGACATCAGACAAGCAGCAGCAGCCCCAGAAGGAGACTGAATTGGCATCGCAGACACCGTATCATTGGAGTCTGCTCCCATGCTCTTGGAGTTACTTGAAAGGCTAAATCCAGACCCTCTTGAAGACAGGCTTCCTGACCGGGTCCATTTCAAAGACTTCCAATCTATAGACCCCAGTGAGTTTTCTTTCTCTAATTTCTGACCTTCGCAGGCCAATCCGTCAGTATTACCACCATTCTTATCATGCATCTCTTTGAGAGACTGAGATTGATCCAACAAGTTCACAGTGTCAGGTTGAGGATGGTAGGAGTTGTTGCTGCTTCTGTTGCTATTGTTGCCACCATTATTGTATGTTTTCACATTCTCTACAGAACTCTGTTCGTTAACATCGTTAATGACTCTTACAGGACTGCGTGGTGAGGCAGCAGGCTCCCTAGAGTGACCTTTCAAGACCCTGTGGCTATTGGAACCCTTAATTTCCCTTCTATTTCTGAAATATCTTCCATCACTGTGAGAACCAGGAGGCCGAAAATTCATATCATCAGAAATCCTGTCATTGAACCGTGACTTAAAAGGCGGAAACCCATGACTAGACTCCTCCTGGTACACGTCTCGACCACCTTGCTTTCCAAGACCTTCAGTAAATACAATCCAACCACCATAAAAGGGGCCGGAGAAAACCCAAATTAATAGTCAAAGACACAAGCTATACAAGTCACGCAGTAAAAGTTCAATTTTTGCATAAAGTTCATGAACTCACCAATTCCTACAAAGAAAATCAAAACATCCACAGATCTAGCAAGCATACAATCAACAAGACATACTTGAATTAGGTTTCTTTCATTTTAACATACTAGATCTGCCCTAAACGTATCTGCCAAAACCATCCATAAGTTCATAAAATAGAATTGAGCCTATAAAATCGGTACTCATGGAAGACTTCAATAATTTAACTTTAATTATTTCCGTGAAATTTTTTTATATTCATTAAAATAAGCGCTAAAAGAACTCTCTTCCTCCAATTACCTCTGAGGCCCAAATTTCACTTTGTAGTTAAAAAATTAAGAACTACTCCATGAATTAACTAGCTAATTAACTTAGTTAATAGATTCCATTTCATAAATAAAAATAGAAAGTAATATTAAATAATTACTCACCAGGAGGGAGAGGGCGAGAGCGGAAACCGGAGTACCAGCGGTGCTGATGATGGTGGTAGGGATGATACGGGGGTGGCGGTTGAGGGTGGTGCTGGTCCCGCCATCTAGTAGGGCCACCGCCACCGAATCCTCCCCCTAGGGCGGGGTCTGACCCAGGTCTATCGTACTTCCGAAAGCCTCTCCGGTCCCATCGAAATACCTCCGGCGGCATCAATTATCGCTACTACTCTACTGCTACTAAATTTCTATAGCTTTCTATGGGTGTGGGTGCAAGGGGGAAGAAAATCCCGGTGACGTAAGAGAGAGACCGAGAGAGTTTGAGAGCAGAGAGAAGTGGACTTTCTTTTCAGCGCTGTTTCTTGCTGTGATTTCTTTTATTAGTTAATGTTACCATTTAAGCATGTTTGGCTAAGGTTAGAAACTTATAAGTTTTAAGGACAGTCCAAAATCTCCTCGAAAATCTCCTAAACGAGGAGCTTTTAACCTTAACCCTGTTTGGCGCAAAAAAAATTTCTTTCTTATTTTTCTACTCATTTTTAATTACACATTCTTCAATAAAATAATATTTTTCATCACATTAATAACATTTCCTTCTTTATCAACCACACATTCTCCATCAATCTATTATTCCAGAATACATTCTTCCAAAATAATGTGGCTCAAATACACTCTTAGTACTGGAATGAGTAACTTTTTTTTACCCGTCAAAGCTAATAATAAGTTATTTATTTTGACATGAGGATAAGAAAATACTCCAAAATAGGTGATTATGTTTATTAACATGTTTTTCTATGATTTAGGGTTTTTCAACTTCAATTTAAAAGTTCACTTATTTTGAAATTATTTTCCTACCCTCATGTCAAAATAAATAATTCTAGTACTAAGGTTAAAAGCTCATTGTTAACGAGAATTTGGATTGTCCTTAAAACTACGCCTAACAACAACAAGGTACTGACTCTCGAACTTTACATCCGTGACGGCATTATTCTGTAACTTACATGATTTCAGTCTAAAAGTCACATTGGTCAAGCCTCCTCTTCTTCGAATCTTTCATGAGTCTAGATGAGGACCCTAAATTACTTATTCTATTGCATCTGGGGGCGGAGTCCGAAGGCCTAAGGGGCCCAAAGTCCCCAAACTACCAGGTTTTTTCTGAAACTTTCGTTTATAGTTATATTTCTAAAATCAAATTATTTTACTTATTTTTTTTAAAAAAAATTTCGTGATCATAATTTATTAATTACAAGATGACAACTAAAAAATCTACATTTGTTCAATTTACAATTTTGGGGAACAAAAATAAATCAAATGAAGTATCCTTCATATTTTACATACATTATTAACTTGATATTAAATTCATGGAACGAAAATAATAAACTTCATAAATATCAACAATGAAGGAACTCTTCTAAAGAAATTTAATGCAGCATCAAGGATTTTTAAAATTTTCAATTCTCTTCATCATTTAGTCCATGTTTGACAATCATTATTTCAAAACTCATTTTTCTACATATTCATTTTCGGTCATACATTTGCCAAATAAAATATTTTATATGTAAACCTAAATTTTGAAAGTCTCAATAAGTAATCTGATACACTATCCTATATGCATGGTGTCAATTTTGAAAGTCTCAATAAGTACTTGCTCAAATTCAAATTTATTTCTTTTTGAGACCTCGTTTTGTGTATATTAAAATTAGGTTTTCAATAAATTTTAATAAGAATTGATCAAATATGTGGTTAAAATATACGGTTGGCTTTGACTCGAAATTTTTATCAAATATTAATATGCACCAAACAAAACTTAATCAATTACATAGTTGATGCAGTGACACAAGGTCAATTGACTCCAAAACCAGGTTGTATAACTTTCTTACAAAAATCAAACTTATGAAAGAACAACTACTACATTTTCACCATTTTAATTATTGGCAGAAATACACATGAACTAACCGACAAATTTGGAAAACTCGTGTCTTGGCCAACTAGTTGTTGGTCTTGATCGTGTGACATCTTGGATTTGTCTACAATTTGGTGGGAAATAAAATATAATTTTTAGTGCCTTTTATTAAATATATAAGTATAGAAAGTAGAAAATATTATTTTGGTGCAACTTTTTAGGAAAGTCACAAGGTAGGAAATATACTTTTCCCAATCGCTAGAATTATGGAAATATTTTTAAATTATTTGGGGTTAAGACAACGGTTATTGAAAGATAATAAATAAATCATTAGGGTTCGTTTGATTGTAAATATGGAATTTAGGTGGAAAGAAAATGAATTACAGAGAATTGAATTGCCTAAAATTTGTTTTACTGTAATTGTAATTAATTGTATTTGATTGGTATAATTTTTTACTTGAAAATATTGAAAGTTTGGTGTCCGTTTTGGCTTTATTTTTCATGAACATTGTCCGTTAAAGTAAAAAAAAAAACTACCATTAGGTATATAATTTGTTCTAATTGCCAAGAAAATAAAAAAATTATCATATCGAATACAATTCGTTTTGTTTTGTTTTGCATAGAAATTGTCAATAAAAGTGATAATTTTTTTTTACCATTGTATCTAAAAAATTTTCAATTGCCAAAAAAAAAAAATGGAAAATTAATTATAACAAAAAAAAAAAAAAAATTGGACTGAGATTTGTCTACAGCCATACGCACGTGCTTTTGATTTGTCACACAAGAAAGCCACTTGGAAATTGATTCTATAAATGGGTGGGCTAATTAATAGAAAAAATAAAACTACTTTTGTATGCCTTAAAGGTTGAAGGTTGAAAGATATTACTTTTAAACGTTCAATCAATTGGAATGAAGGTTAAACAGCTTCTGGGTCATTTGGTTAATGTGCATAAATTGGCCATTTAATCGGTTTCTTAAGCGGTTTTTGGATTGGTACTTGAGATTACTGGCTGGTCTGATTCGATTAGGCTTTAATAACATTCATTTTTAGCGTAATTTTCTCAAAAGTAAATTGTGTCTACAAGGATCTTGCACATTGTTGAATGAGCACGTATGTGCCTTATATCACAACATAGCTTATTCATTAGCCCGCACTCTATCATCATCACTCAAAACAAATCAATATTTGACCCTAATTCATGATCTTACACATTCCCAAAACTATTCAGTCCAAAATAATAAATAATTTTTCTCTGTACATTTCACAATATATCATTTAGAATAAACCTCTCTCTAGTGGAAATAATTCAAAGAATTTGAAACAATAATAAATGGCACGAATTGACTTAGAACATGCTACTATATCGTAAAACCCACAAAAAAAAACAAAAATAAAAAATTGACGAATCCATTATCATACCGAATAGCCTTGCAAAGCTGAACTGGATTCTATTTCAAAATCAAAGAATATGGGTTTCATGGTAGGTACGTTAGAATAATTTTATTATGTATGCTTAGATTTGATTGCGAATTTTACGGGTAAGATGTATGATTTGCAATATTATGGTTAGACCTAATATTTTAATTGATCACTTGGACCGTTGTACACCTTTTGAGCTTTATTGTTATAATGTGGTAATTTTAAGTATGTAAGTAGGAATTATGTAAACTCTAATTAAGGTTAGAGTCGGTAATGAGCCGACTTTATAATTTTTTATATATAATGGCTAGATTCACTCTCCTCTCCATATTATTTATTAACTTGCCCCATTGACGGTTGATTATTTTTGAGGAGTAAGGAGAGGAAGATTTAGCCGATAATATTCATATATACCAATGTCTTCCACATGTATGAATTTCGAACTATCAATTAATGCATGTGATTCTTATTCTTAACACGATCATTGTAATATTACAACAATTGGTATCAGAGCCGGCATGCTAAGATTAGAATCTTTAAAAAAAAAAAAAAATTAATTGATTTTTGGGTACTGTCTTCTCTCTCTCGTCCCTCTCGCGCATATATGTGTGTACATTATCAAGCATAAAAACCAAAACATAAACTGCAGTTTCACCATCTCGAGCATATATGTTTTTATAATTGTTTTTTCCATCAAAACCAAGCAATTGTATTTGGGAAAAGCTCCAACCAATTTACCATCCCATCGCTTCCTAGTTCCTACGTTGCAGCCTTGAGCTTCGTCGACATCTTCGCCCCCCTGAAAGTAGACCTAGCTCGCACATCAATTGGAGATCGACATTAGTTAGCCATTTGTAAAAATTTGGAGATCCAGAGGGTATAATTTCTGGTGGAGCTGAATTGGTGATTTGAGGAATTGATTTGTTAATTGAAGGAAGTGGATGGCACAATTAGAATGTCATAGGCTTCTATTCCTAATTGGGCCAAACCCTACATGGGCTTGATGCAGCAACTCCTTTCAATCTTCAACATGCTGGACCATTTCGTTTAAGCCCATTGCTTTTAGCAACTGGTCTTCAGCCCTAGTTTTCAAATTCAGTTTGTTGAAGAAGTTCCGATTCATCTCTAGTACCAATCTTCAACTGCAATAGAAGTTTTGCAATTTTAAAATATTGAATTTGAAGTTTTAAAAATGAGATTTTTAAATTTGATCCAAATATATTTTAAAATCGACCTAAAATTAAAATTATATTTAAAATTAACGACTTTTTAATTTTTGTTGAAATATTTAAATGTCGTTATTATTGGTCCATTTAAATTTCATTTTCATATATTGAAATGTAGTTGTCAATTTTGTCTCACAATTGTGTATGAATTTTGCTTTTCGTGGGTTGATGATTATGATTTGTTGCATAATTGTTATTTTATGATCGAATTTTTCATGGGCTTTAAGACTTTCCTTGTTCTCTCATTATGAAAAACATTTTGAAATAAAAGTGGGTGATAGCTGCCAAAATGACACTTACTTTTATTTGATTTTTTTCAAATAAAAAAAATTTTGGATGTTAGCATCGTAATTTTGAATTATTACATATAGTATGCTGCCCAAAGATGTTATTATATGTGATATTTTTGAAAATTGGCATAAGACAGTTAACGAGTTTACTTGGTCTAGAAATATCCTTCTGTCCAAAGGTGTTGGTGTTTCGAAAACCAATATGTTTTGTTAACTAACTTGATTATGTGTTTTAAGAGTACCTTGCAGCGTGTTATATTGTTAGACCACATGTAACTTTATAATGATGCATCCCTTACCATAATAATGTTTATTTAATTTTGACTTTAATTACATACTATCTAATTAGTAGCCCATTTTAATTAGATAGATGTGTTATCATCCAAACATAGTGCATGCAGACAATGGAGTTAACTATGTTTGGATGATATTAAACACGTTATTTTATGTTTCCACAGTTTTAAATCCCTCAACTCTTTCGAGTAAATTGTCTTTGGCTTTTTTTGGTGAAGTCTCTTGTGTTACGAATGTGTCAAAGAAAAGATTTCTAATTCATGAATCATCCTCCATGTTGTGGCATAAGCGTTGGGTCACATTTGAAAGGGTAGGATGGAGATGTTGGTTAAAGTTGAGATATTTCCCTCTTTCGACTTCTCTGATTTTGATGCTTATGTGGATTGTATAAAAGGAAAGTTAACTAAATATACTACGAAATGTTCCACTAGGAGTGATGATATTTTTGACTTGATACACACTGATATCAGTGGACCTTTTTCTTCCACCATATGTGAGAACAAATATTTTATAACTTTAATTGATGATTTTTCGCGATATGGATATTTTTACTTGATTAATAATAAATTCCATGCACTTGTGAAATTCAAGATTTTCAAAATGAAGGTAGAGAAACAATGTGGGAAAAGTATCAAAGTTGTAAGGTCTGACCGTGGTGGTGAGTACTATGGGAAGTATGATGAGTTTGGTCAAAACATGAGTGATTTTGTAAAGTTTTTATTAGGGTGTGGCACAGTGCTTCAATAACTATGTCAGGAACACCTGAGCAGAATGACGTTTCTGAAAGACATAATCAGACTTTAAAAGACATGGTCAGGAGCATGATAAGTAGAAATAACTTGCCAGAATCTATGGGGTGAAGCTTTAAAAACTGCTATGTATATTTTGAACAGAGTTTCAAGTAAAGCTGTTGCAAAGACACTTTTCGAGGTATGGACATGACGTAAGCCAAGTTTGGCTCATTTCAGAGTTTGAGGATGTCCAGCTGAGGTGAGAATTTATAATCCTTTGAGAACAAATTAGACCCAAAATTCACTTCTGGTTACTTTATTAGGTATCTAGATAGATCAAAAGGATATAAGTTCTATTGTCCAAATCGTGGCAGCAGAATTTTTGAGTCAATCACTGCTAAATTTCTAGAAAATGACTTTGGTGATAGTAGGACTTCTACGTTGAAAGAATTTTTTGTTGAACCGAATCCAGATATTGTTCCAATTCAAGTCATATAGGAGAGAGTTATACCTCAACTAGCTAAAATTGTTAATGTAGAACTTTGGCAACAAGAGGAACTTCAAGTTTCTCCACCAACAATGATTGAGTTTGTTCCCGAGCCACTAGTTAAGAGATCGAAAGGGAAATGAGGTTTGCATTGCCCAGTGATTACATTACATATTTGTTGGAGAGTGATTTAATATTGGGCATATTGTTGACCCTATTACTTTTAATCAAGCATTGACAAATCTCGAGTTACATAAATGGATAAATGTTATGGAAGATGAAATGAATTATATGGAACATAATAAAGTTTGGGAATTTTTTGAACTTCCTCCGGATGCTAAAGTCATAGATAACACGTGGATCTTCAAAAGCAAGTTGGACTCAAAAGGGAATGTTGAATGAAAGAGGCGAGTTTGGTTGCAAAATAGTTCACTTAACGAGAGGGCATTGATTATAAAGAAGCTTTTTTTCCCATTTCGTCCAAAGATTCTTTTTGAATTATCATGGCACTTGTGACACATTATAATTTGGAAGTTCATCAGATGGATGTTAAGACTACTTTCTGAATGGAGATCTTTCGGAAAGGGATTGCATAAGACAACCTGAAGGTTTTGTTGTGAAGGGAAAAGAAGACTTGGTATGTAAGTTGAATAACGGCAATGGTATTTGAAATTTGACGAGGTTGTGACTTCTCTTGGTTTTGTTGAAAATACAGTTGATCAATGTATTTATCTTAAAATCAATGAGAGAAATTTTATTTATTTTGTCCTATATGTTGATGACATTGTGCTTGCTAGCAGTGACTTAGGGTTGCTTCACGAGACATAGAAAATATTATTTGCTAATTTTGAAATGAAAGATTTTGGAGAAGCTACTTATGTACTTAGCATTGAAATATATCGTGACAAAAATCGTGGCGTGTTGGGAATTTCGCAGAAGGCTTATATACGATGTATTCTAGAAAGGTTCAATATGCAGATATGTGCACCGGTGATGTACCTTTCATAAAAGGAGATAAGTTCAATAAAGCTTGATGTCCGAGGAATGAGCTAGAAAGAGAATCTATGAAGATGATACCGTATGCTAGTGTTGTGAGGAGTTTGATGTATGCTCAAGTTTGCACTAAATCGGACATTGCTTATGCTGCCAGTGTTCTCAGTAGGTTTCAATCGAATCCAGGGCAAGAGTATTGGAAAGTAGCTAAGAAAGTTAAAAGATACTTAAAGAAAATTGAAAGTTACATGCTTACTTTTCAGTGTTCAAAGCACCTTGAGGTGGTAGACTACTCAGATTTAGATTTTGTTGGGGGTGTCAAGATGATTTGAAATCAACCTCAAGTTATACTTTCATGTTAGCTAGTGGTGCTATCTCGTGGAAAAGTGTTAAGCAAACTGTGATGACATCTTCTACTTTGCAGGCCGAATTTGTGGCATGTTATGGAGCTACAATTCAAGCCGTTAGGTTAAGGAATTTTATTTCTGGGCTGAACGTTGTTGACTCTATCTCGAGGCCAATCAATATTTATTGTGATAAGAGCGCAACATTGTTCTTCTCAAGAATAATAAAAGTTCTAGTGGATCAAAAAGCATTGACATCAAATATTTGGTGGTTAGAGACATAGTCAATGAAGGACAGACGAAAATAGAGCATATTAATACGGAGGCGATGATTACAGATCCTTTACTAATGGACTCTCTCCTAAAGTTTTTATGACACGTGTTGCTAATATAGGTATTATGGAAACATTTGATGTTTTTTTGGTTAGTGGGAGTTATTTATGTAAGAAAACTACGTTTTAACTTGATCCCTTCACTGGTTACGTAGGCAACCTATATGTTCTTTAGGTACATCCCATTCCAATAATAAAATATATTTCCCCTATTCATAAATTATTTTGTGCATGCATTTGACTTATGTTTTTTATTATTTTGATCTCGAGATATAGCGATAAAGATATAAGATGAGTCTCTTTTGAGACATGTGACTTTATTCTGATTAGAAGCATTTTGAGGACCGACATGAATTATCACAATTTTTTGATCACATTTGGTGCTAAGTTCATACCGCATACTACCACATTAGTTGGAGAATGGGGATCCATGTTGATAAAGATGTTGACATTCATAGCTATGGAGTGGTCTTTCATCATTTGATTTGTGTAACGACTTCTATGTTCGATGTTAATTTTTTTGTTGAATCGGGTCATGCCGTGTAAGGTGTTATTACTGCAGTTGTACTTGTGTGGCCACCTATGTAGTGTGACCCAAAGGTTAAAAGTTTTGTTCTATAGAAATCAAATGTTTGCCCAAGTGGGAGAATGTTAGAATAATTCTATTATGTAGGATTCCATTTGATTGCGAAGTTTACGAGTTAGATATATGGTTTGCAATGATATTATGATTAGACCCAATATGTTAAGTGATCACTTGGGCCGTTGTACACCTTACATACTTTATTATTATAATGTGGTAATTTTAATTATGTGGGTCGGAATTATGTAAACCCTAATTAGGGTTAGAGTCGGTAATGAGTCAGCTTTATAATTTCTTATATATAATAGCTAGGTCCCCTCTCCTCTCCATATTATTTATTAGTTTGCTCCATTGACGACTGATTATTTTTGAGGAGTAAGGAGAGAAGATCTAATCGGTAATATTCATACATAACAATATCTTCTGCATGTATGAATTTCGAACTATCAATTAATGTATGTGATTCTTATTCTTAGCATGATAATTGTAATATGACAACGAGGTACCCTAGCGATTTTTTTCAAATATGTTTCAAAATTGAACGATGGTATCTAGAAAAATTGAACAAATCTTGTTTCGAGTTTTTTAGAGAATGAGGGGGTAATGATGGTACGCAGACTAGCTAGTAAAATTTGGTTGTCCCTTTTTTGGGGTGGTCCAAATTAATTGCTCAAAAAGTAAAAATGGATTCACTCATTAAGCTTGCCTAAAAACTCAATACTTTCAGGTTGCATGCACATGACACATCCTTTTTTCACATCATTTGATTGATAAGTTTTTGCTTTTACAAACCTAAAGCCCCCACCAAAGCAATCCATATTCATGATTATATCTTATACTTCTAATACAATAATGTGTTCTTTAG
>CAIGRL010217215.1:16727-30167 GCA_903798325.1 Fraxinus xanthoxyloides
AGAGAATGAGGGGGTAATGATGGTACGCAGACTAGCTAGTAAAATTTGGTTGTCCCTTTTTTGGGGTGGTCCAAATTAATTGCTCAAAAAGTAAAAATGGATTCACTCATTAAGCTTGCCTAAAATCTCAATACTTTCAGGTTGCATGCACATGACACATCCTTTTTTCACATCATTTGATTGATAAGTTTTTGCTTTTACAAACCTAAAGCCCCCACCAAAGCAATCCATATTCATGATTATATCTTATACTTCTAATACAATAATGTGTTCTTTAGCTTAAATTATTGGGTCCTTTTTGAAGCCTACATGTTTCCTATTGCTGGCTTTTCATCCTAATAATCTTTATCTCATCACTTTCAGTGCATGTGAGAAAAACATAAATGAACTAAATTACCTCTGTTCACCAAGCCAATAATTAGGAAACACATCCGATCTAGGAATATTCTTACAATTCGATTGTGTTTTTATCTATCTGTAACGACTAGTAGCATGTTCGTATGAGCTTGTGGAACTTTCATGTAACTTTCTTGTAAGTCCACAGTGTGAAACTTACATGAAAATCCCATAAGCTCTATCCAAACATGCACGACAGTTGTGTTTTCCTCAATTTCAGAGTTAGTGTTAGCGTCTTTTCCTTCAAGAAGTTCCAACCATGCAAGCCCCCTCCATTTTCTATAGGCTTGCGGAGTACAAGCTCTTTACTTTATTTGGCCCATAAGACTTGCAACACGAAATTAGTGAAAGAGTGTCCATTTCCATCTCTACCACTTAAAACAAGCTTGACTTGAATTGAAAGAGTTTTTGTTTATAATATTATTCCAATTTATAAATATAGAGGGTGTTTGGTGGGGATTAAAATTGGATTTTTAATAGAATGTGATAAAATAATTTGAAATGTGCAGTTGAAAAATTGTGGGACCCATGAAATATGTGATTAATATTGATTGCTTGACTTTAACTTAAATTAAAATCAGATTTTAATTCGAACCAATAAAGGGATTAGATCAATAAATATAGCCAAATATGCTATGAACTCAATTTGGATAAAAAAGTTGTAGCAAATATTTTTTTGCTTTACATATTTTTTAATGTGATGAGATGATATATTATGAAGCGGCTACTTTCTGTGGTCGGCGTTTTTCCATTCTTTTTAAGAAAGTAATTATTCTACATTAATTAACTGTAAATGGCTTTTATGATTGCTCATGATCGTTGCACGTTGGGATTTGACCACTTGACTGAACCCTAATGGTCCACCTCGTTTAAATTTCTTAGACAGTCGGGGTCGTGGTTTAATTTTGCTAAAAATTTATTTTTTACTAATTTTTTTTAATAAAATATATAGTTAAAAAGTTATGATTCAAAAATATGCAATTAAAATTAATCGTTGACTTTGACTTAAATTTCTATCAATTCTTTTTACCGAGTCAAACACGATTCACTTTTTCTCAAACAATCGTGCAAGAAATTCCAATTTCTCTTATAATGACATAATATTTGATAATTGGTTTTATTTAGAATTATGCCACGTAGAATCGATAGTGTCAAATGATATTACCATTTTATTTTTGAACAGAAAAAAATCAATAGTTCAACGGTTAGGTCATTGTTGGAATGCAAATTTAAAGAAACATAATTTATCGACACTGAGAAAAGTACAAAACTAGAATATATTTTCGAACACAAATAAAACAGAATATTATTTTGAAACTAAAATTGGATTTAATTTTTTTTTAAATGAATGGAAATCACCTCCACTATCAAAGACTGGTGGAACTTATACGAGATCAAGGAGGGTGTCCTTAATTAATATTGTAATAGAATTTAAAAATCCTTATAAATTTAGATGTTTTCAATTGAAATTTTAATGGATTTTAATGAAATTCATTAAAATTTAGGTGTTCACAATCGAGATTTTAATAAAATATTTTAAAATTTAGGTATTTTCAATAACTAATGGATTTATAAAAAAATTATTGATATAATAATTTTAAAAAATTTGGATGGATTTCATGCTTAAAAATATATATAATCAAATCTTTTAAAATTTCACCATATTTGATGGAATTCTTATCGAATTATTGGAAATCTATTCAAATATACGAAATCCATTAAGATTTAAAATCTATCAAAATTTTAGTCGAGAACACCCTCGTATACCAATTGTGAAGCACAAACTAGTGACTTGTAAACTTCCAGTTTGAGATTAAAACTTTTCCGACTTTCCAACATGTTCTTAATTACATTTCCAACTTCCCTTTTCATGTTACCATTCAATGCTTCTTGTCATTATTCATATTTAAATTATCATGTAGGACTGTATTTGGAAAAATGTAAGTAAAAACTGTATTTTCAATCATATTAATAATATTTTTTAATCTGTATGAAAATATAAGCAAACAAATCTATATTTATAAGATGGAGGGAGTATATTTTAAAAAATATTTTTTTATTTGAAAATATATGGTTATAAAATAATGAAAGGTTTTGAAAAAAATGTGAAAATGATTTTTATTTTTTTTCCAGAAAGTGTAATTAAAAATGAGTGCGGAGAAACTGCAGCCACTTAATTTATCATTAGTAGAGATTATCATTAATTTACGTGACGTAAATTAATTTTTCAATGAAATTGTGATGCATTTAATAATAAACTAAGGGATCAATTGCCACCTTGACATATAGACTGATGATGATATTTATTAATGACAAGATAAATGCTACATGTACAGGAAAAATTCACAAACTGATTTACAAGTGGGGAAATTTCAATGAATCTTGGACAACAAATAAAGTTAAACCAACCAATTAAATCCTACCACATCGCACCGGTAAACAAGTGTGTAAAATTTCACTTTACAAGTAACATTTTTCTAGTGACAAATAACATTATTCACCGAGCCCTTTTTTTGGTTCAAATAAAATCTTTGCTTAAAATCAAAATTAACAATTAATTTTAATCGTATATTTCATCAATATATATATATATATTATCAAAATCTATTAAATATATGATTGTTTTATCTAAATGGCTAAATAGACTACGAACTTCTCCCCAGAGAGGAAAATGCCTTCAACCGAGAAAAATATCAAATGATTAAGAAGTCTCACATTAATATTTGGAAAATACTTGTTATGCATTATCATTGACAAATTCTCCTACAAATTGATGATGTTTCATAAATTGAATTAAAATTGCCAAAATCTCTTCACTATTCAAATAATTGTTTTCATGTAATGTGAATTAGTGGCAAAAAGATTTTTTTTAAAATTTGTTTGGTAAGATTTTGACTCAATCAAATATCACCGTACCATCGATTAATATATTTAATCAAAGTCAGTCGAAACCAAAATTTTAAATCAACTTCCAGCCATTTAAAAGTTAAAAACATATGAGACTTAAAAATAAAGGGATTTCTTCACAAATTCGTATGTCATTCGAGTTCTTCACTCATTCAGGACTAATGATTGGAAAGTTTTACAACTGCCGAAGGGATTTGTCTCTTGGAAACAGGTATTTTGCTGACTCAATTCACGCGCCGAATGACTTAGTGTGCAGTTCGGCTCGGCTCGATAGTCGACTCATGAATTCTGTACTGATAATATTCTTCGTGAATAATGTTATTCATCACTTGTAGTAACTGGTGATCGTTATCAGGTTAAGAGAATGAGTTCCAAATTCATAGATTGAGGATTATCATTGCAGGTGACGAATTGCATTATTAATAGGTTTTTAGACATAGCAATTGAAGGGACACCGAGAGGGAGGTTACTTGAAAGCAAGGAAAAGAGGCGAGATTTGAACTGTGGTGGTAGTCCGTGATTTGTGATTTAAGTGTTAGACGTATGGTGGTGGCAAGAAGATAATATTGTTCCCTTTTTCTTTTCCTTTAATTTATTTTTGTAATTGACCTAAATTATCTTTCGAAGGACATGGACTTAAGATTTCCACTCAATAAACTATCTCGTGATTTAAAATACTATTTTATCATCGGGTTCATAAACCACACGTTTCTCTAAATTATTATAACGCAATTTCACATATCCACTCTGAGGAAGGTCCACTAGTAATGAATGACTAAAACCCCGGTTCATTTGATTTTGGCTCTCATCTTCATCGTTTGTGACCTTTACTTCTTTTGTTAGGTCTCTATTCAATATCTTAAAAATCGACCGAGAAAGAAAAAAAAAAAAAGGGACAGAAACACACATACGAGTTAGTTAGTATGTCTTATTCTTTAGTCTTTTTCTAATTCAACAATTCTATTTGTCACAATCAAAATTGTTTCTTTCCAAATTTTTTTAAAATCTTCTTTGAGAATATTGATTACAAAGGGTACGGTAAAATATCTGGAAACGAAATGTGCCAAATGGAGAGGAGGTGCGTAGTGTCGTGTCGTGCGTAATAACAACTGTTTATGAGCTGTTATCATTCCATTCCATCCATAAAATAATAAAAAAAAACATTTTCCTCAATCAACGGTTTTTTGCAAGAGGACTGGGTAAAATCGTCATTTCAGGTATGTGAAAAAGACTGCGACAAGTGTAATTGTCTTTTGGTCTGCCGAGAATATAATCACGTGAAACAAAATTGGGCTATTATACAAATCCCCTCTTCTCGCAATAATTCTCAATAACCAAATTTCACTGATGGACACTTTGGCGTGACTTTTATTTTGACTTTTGCTTCGTGAAAATTATCCTAATTTTAATTTGAAAATTAATTTTAAAAAATATTTTTAAAAGAAGTCACATTGGATGAACTTTCTCCAAAAAAAATTTTAACGAGTAAAAGTACTTTCATGAAATTAGCCAAACGAGTCCAAAGTTGCTTTTGAACCTCAAAAGCTCCTTTTGATTTTTCAAAAGTCATGCCAATGGGCCTTAAATAACACTACAATCATTCTACGTGTATATTATCTTTTATATCATATTTAACATTATATCACGCGATAATACGTCATTGAACAATTTAAAGTTTTGACAATTTTTCAATTCAATCAACACTTACCAACACACATAATGTCAATAATCGTGTCAAAATGAGAGTGTATAAGTGACATTTCCACAACACTAAGCCCATGTTTGGAAGACATTTTTAAAAATATTGTTTTGAATAGTGAATTTTTGGAGAATGTATGATTAAAATGTAGGAAGAATTTTAGGTTTACGCATAAAATATTTTATTGTGTAAATGTGTGGCTAAAAATAAGAGGATATTTGATAGAGATTAAAATCGGATTAAAATTGAAAATATAGTAATTATTGTCGACTTTTATTAGACATGTGGGACCTAACAACGACCATATTTTCAATTTTAATTGAATTTTAATCCATACCAAACATGCTCTAAATATATAGAAAAAAGAGTTTAGAAACAATGAGATTGCTAATTGAAATGTGTGCATAACCTCATAAGTTAATATAAATAAAATTAAGCCGGACCATCGACCGGCTTTGAGGGTGGGTAGATAGTGTGATAATACATAGCACCATGACTATTAAGGATGATAGTCGAACGGTAAATCAAACAGTTCCGCTAGAAAAATAGGGTCAATGATAGAGTTTTTGACATGAGTACTTGACAAATTTTCATTGATAGTTAAAAAAATTAAACAAAAAACTATCAATCAAAAGCTGTCAAGTTAGTCATTGAAAAAAGTCCTATTCTTAGTCATTTTCCATCAAAAAACCTTTCAATCACAAATTAATAATTTTATGCTAAAAGTAAAGACAAGTTAAGACTTGTTTGCATCACTTTTACTTTTACCTTATATATAAGAGCTTCCAAAAGAATTTATTTTAATTTTTATTTGAAAATTAATTTTTTAAAAGAGTTTTCCAGTTTCGAAAGTATTTTTTAAAACGGACCGTGCTACGTGTACATAATTATTTACCAAATTGACAAGTAGCGGCCTCGTATTGGGCACCCCCAATAAGAGGTCGCCATTTATCAATTCGGTAAATGATTATATACGAATAAAATTACCATTTTAAAAGAAGTCACATTATACATGCTTTCTATAAAAAAAACTATTTTTATAAGAAAATTACTTTCACAAAATAACATTAGGGTTTCAAAAATAAATTTTATATTTTAAAAGCTCCTTTTCACTTCTCCAAAAAAAAGAAAAATGAAAAGCCAAATGAACCCCTAACACACGGAGGAATAGAATCTTATCCGAGTTACCGAGAAAGAAAAAGTAATATAACGGAAAAGGGCAAATAAGTAGAGAGAGAGAGAGAGAGAGAGAGAGAGTGGCTGGATTGGGTGATTCCAGCAATGGATTGTCATGCTAAAAGCATTACTTTTCTTCCTTCACCATTCGTCTTCTTATTATTATTATTTTTATCTCATTCTCTCCTACTCTTCTTCTTTTTCTTCTTCATTCGACTCCTCCATACAAATCTCAGTTTTCGTATGCAATTTTCTTGCATTATTGTCTCGAATCTTGACTTGTTGTGGTTTGACTTTTTGGAAATTCCTCGTGAACCTTTCAGACCAATCCTGGTAAGTGCAAAACTGTGGCAAGTTATATCATGTGTATGGATCAGAATTAATATGTTGTGTTGTAAACTCTTCTAGATTTGGTATGTATTAAACCGGTTCAGTTTGCTACTTGTCTATACTTGGGTTCTATGGTTTGATTGGTTTTCATTTTATTAATTGCACACAAGGAAATATACTGAATTAATGTTTTATTTAGGTTGGGAATAATTGTGTAGTTTTGAGATTATTGGTGAACTTCAAGTGCTTGAATTTCACGTGCACGGTTATGATTTGCAGAAGAAATGAATATTTGTTACCTCAGATCAAAATCAAATTGATGATACCAAATATTTATAGTTGTGTGCTTACCTAATATCTCTTCTTTTTTTTTTGATTCTTCATCTATCACTTTCTTTTCTTTTGGGTTGGCTTTTCTGAATCTATTATTAGTTTTACCAGATCAGTCTCTCTTCATTTACACATTTCTGAAAGTTACTTTGTTTAGTCACGGCAAACGTTGAAATAGCTTTAGATTACCATAATTGGAATGTACAAAAATTTTGATTTTGTCAAATGTATAAAAGAATAGTGATCTGTATGATTGATTGCGCTATCACGGACAATCTGAAAGAATGCCAATGGTACAAGTAGCTCGATTTGGGTCAATAGATTAACCTCTGTAGAAAATAGAATGATTTTGAGAAGATGACATGTTTAAGTCTATTGCGCATTTCTTCTCTATTTCATTGTTGAAAAATTCTGCAATGAGTTAATCCCCAATCACTTAAATTCCAGACTATGCAGGCCGTTGACTGACTTGGAAACTCATTCTTTGGACAGAGATACAGTGACATTCAGTTTCACGGTGTTTGTACAGAGATGTTTTATTGAGTGCAATACAGATTTTTTGAGGAATACTTCTTGGTGCATGGGAAGCTTGTTACACCTTCTTGATGCTAACGAGGACAGAATGGCTAGGAAAGTGGTTATGCATAAGAGGCTTGATGGTGGTAAGTGTTACCTGTGTTAAGCAGTATGGGGAAGCTACTAGGAACTACTAAGATATATTACTCCACGCTTGCAACACTTCTAATGCAAGAATTGCGAAGTCAATTGTTGGTTGTTTTGTTTTTTGAACAATGATTTATACTTTGCTTATGAGCTAAGAGCTTGACATCAAGATGCAGAATGATGCAAGTTTTTTTCTTTTCCTCAGAAAGTAATTGTCCAAATAAAGTTTTATCAGTTACTGCACCTTTGTCATTTAGAGTTACTTTCTGGTATTCTTGAGCTCAGTGGACTGCAGTTATTTGAATGTCTATTCATGACTGTCATCCCTACTTAGTTGTCAAATGAGACACATTCTCATCATATTAATGGATAGTAGTTTGATAACTTATCATAACACCATGTTTGTTGAATAAGATAAGGGGGGTCTCTAGTTCTATTTATTATTCTCTCTCTTCTTACTAACCATAAGTAATGCTCTCTGTTTAACAACTCTTCAGGCCTTGAGGCTCCTCGAAACAGTTTGGAGATACCTTTGGAGACTTCCTACAGCTTGTGTGCTGGGAGAGAGAGTATTCCGGTAACAACGTAATGCCTTGTTTTGGTTGAGCTCTGACTGTAGTGAGTTTATCATTCTTATTAGTAGGTTTCTTCACCTTCCATACTAGGAGCTTATAGGTTCTGAAGTTTCCCCTCGTTGTAAACTGCATATCTTATAAAATCTTCAGACTTGAAAATAATACAAAGGTGGTCTTTTGGTTTTGTTGGTGTACTTTCATGGTCATGCTTCCCTCATGCATTTTAATAAATTAGACTTTTCATCTTGCCTTTAGAGGGAATCGTTTCTTTGTCTAACCTATTCTAGTTCCAGCTCCTATGAATTTGCACCTGCAGTATAATTTTAGAAAGTGTTTAAAAGCTTCTCAATTTTGTATGTTCTCCGATCACTCACAAGTTGCTACATTTATTCAGTGTGCTTATCACAGGAAAAAGGAGTCTGACAAGAACTGCTATTCGAGTGAGGCTCCAATGAAGAAGTTGATCAGCGAAGAGATTTCTAAAAGACCAAACACCAGACAAAATGCACCAAGCATAGTGGCTCGTCTAATGGGCATTGATATGCTACCATTTGATTCAAAACCAGCATCAACGGTTTCTGAAATAAAGAATGAAACTCCAGAAAGCAACTTCTTGAAAAAGCAATGGTCAGGAACAAACTCAGGTGGTCGTGTCCCCTTAACCTCAAATTCCACTCTAGAAATAGACTTCGGTTACTTCGATGATAGTATAAACAGGGACCCTGATCAACTCAGATGCATGAGGTTGAACAGGCCTAAACGAGAACATCCTCAAGAGGAGGAACTACAGAAGTTCAAGAAAGAATTTGAAGCATGGCAAGCTGCACGGTTTAAGGAATGTTCGAAGATTGTAGAATTTGGCAGTTTTCCGAGCCAGTTGATTGCACAAGAGAACCTCAACAGAGAAAAATTGGTTCTTCATGCAAACTCGGAGAGAGCCATGGCTAGTGGGAGACTGATGGAACCTGAGGATCTTACAGTAATACCAAATTTGCACGATAAAGGTACTTTAAAAGGCTGGAAAAATGAGAGTGAATATTTTGCAGCTGAACATAAGGGGTCTCCATATTCGAGAAGAATATCAAAAACAGATTTTAAGGCATCTCCTTTGGTGAATTCTGATCAGAAACTTGATATTTCTTCTGCCCCCACAAAAATTGTGATTTTGAGGCCTGGTTTAGGTCCGGAGAGGATGTGCAGTGGTGAAGATTCATGGAACAGTTCTCCCAGTACATCTGGAGAGAGAGGAAGTATAGAAGATTTGCTTGAGGAGGTGAAGCAAAGGTTAAAGTCTGAGCTTCAAGGTAAAAGCCCGAAAAGGAGCACAACAGTTAGGGGAGGAGGCATTGAGACCCCTTATCGGGAAAAGCCATCAGAACCCAAACAAATAGCTCAACGCATAGCACAACAAGTCAGAGAAAGCGTCACAAGGGACATTGGGTTGAATTTACTTCGCTCAGAATCTACAAGATCTTGTAGAAGTGAAACTCAGTTAAATGGATCTGGTTCTCCTGAGTTCATAAATGGAGATACTAGGAGATTTTTGGCAGAGAGGCTGAGAAATGTTATGAAGGGGGAAACACAAGGGGAAGTATCAATGGTTTCCCATAATAGGTCAAGATCATCAACATCAGATTATGAAAAGGGCAGAGCTGAACATTCGAGAGATATCTGGAGTGGAAATAGAATGAGCTATCATCCTGGTGTTAAGAATGAACCAGAAAAGCGAAGTAGGTCTTTTAGACAGGAGCCTGATGATGTAATGATCCATAAGGAACTGTCTCCTAGGAACCTTGTCAGATCTTTGTCAGCCCCAGTATCAGGAACATCATTTGGAAAGCTCCTTCTGAAGGATCGACATATACTGACAGGGGCTCAAATCAGAAGGAAGCACGAAGTCATTGAAAATGTTTCAATGAACATGAAGAAACGGAAGAAGGAAAAGTTCAACATTAAGGAGAAGGTTTCCGGCTTTAGATATGGCTTAACACTTAAGGGGAAGCTATTTCGGAGGAGGGTTCAGTCAGTAGAGGAATTACGTCAATCTAAACATGACTGCATGAAAGATATTAGAAGTCAACCAACAGTGACAATGAGTTTGTATGACAGATATGTGAGGATCTTACTGTGAATCTTTTCTTAATGTTTTCTCTTCCTGAAAGAAAAAGATTATCAGATGCCACGAGTTACTAATAGAGCTAACTATGGTTCTCTTAAAATCCATGTTCTAGGAAAATTCCACTGAAGTGCCACCAAGCCCTGCATCTGTGTGCAGCAGCGTTCATGACGAATCCTGGAGGCACGGAGAGTATTTCAGCCCAACATCGGCATCAGATGCACATCAACTAGATGACAGTGAGATTCCTCATGTTTTCAGAGAAATAAACTCGAACTTGAGTGGTAAGTGAATAATGATTTCATCACTTTCTGAACATAACAAATAATGTATTTGTTGCTATATGTCACTCCTTGGACCGTTAATTTCTTGGATGTGCACTTTCTATGTACTTATCTGGTGAGGATTTGGATCCTTGGACTTGGAAGTTTGAGAAAAAAATTGTTGACTTCTTTTCTTCCTATTGACTAGAACATGCGAAGAGCCAGGCAAGCCAACTCAATTTTTTTATATGTTACTGATTTTGGTGTTTTATATTTTTTGATAAATTTATACATATAAATGGGATAGAAAGCAGAGGTACTTCTTTCCTCTCATCAATTAGGATTCTGTTCCTGTTTTGGTTTCCCCAAATATCGGTCTAGCTTGATGATGTCTCACTGTTACCGTGATAAATGAGTTGAAAGTTCAAAATCTTCTTGTTATCTCATTATTTTTGTCAGAACTTAGAAGTTAAAAAGTCCCATAGAAAAGATAGATATACCTAGAAAACTATAATCCTTTGTATAATTATCTGTGAAATATCTGGGTATTGGTGTACTTCAATCAAACCAATGTCTACAGAGTTTTGGCATCTCGAGTGTGAAAGACAAGTTCCTTTCTCTCTGAGAAACTTGGGTTGTAGATAAGGGCTTGAAAAAGACATACAATCATATCTTTATCTTTCTACTATTGGAGGTGATATTGTTGTCAGTGCCTTGAAACAGGTTTTATTTCTGGTGTGGCTATTTGAAACCTGTAATTCAGTAGTTGATTGCCCTCTTCAGGATTACTGGAAAAGCTTCTACTTTCTTTTGGATTCTAATACAATGTACATAAAGTCTTCATTTGCGTTTCTGCAACATTATTGGTCAAATAATCTTTCCATTGCTGAACTGCATCTTTCTTTCATACCAAGTGTCACGATGAGCATCTTTAACATAGCATAGGAAATATTATCTGGTGACACACCTCTACATTTGGAACTTTATTGTAGTTCCCATATTTTTTTCTAAATTCTATAATGGCTCTCATAGATCTTGAGAAAAGTTGATATAATTCTTTTGTTCATGATGCAGAGCTGCGGAGGCAACTAAATCAACTTGAAGGCAATGTTCCGGAAGAGACAACTTATGAGCAGCCCATTGAAGTTGAAATGGAGATAGAGAACCATGCTGAAGCCTATGTGAGGGATTTACTTATCGCTGCTGGCTTGTATGATGGTTCATTCAAGAGATCTTTATCAAAATGGGACCCGCATGGTAAGCCTATTAGCAACCAGGTCTTTGAAGAAGTAGAAGAATCTTATATACAAAAGAGCGAGGATGGTGATGGGTGCACAGAAGATGATGGTGAAAAATTGAATCACAAGATTTTACTTGACTTATTAAATGAAGAACTTCCAACCGTACTAAGACCACCAACGAACACGTATAGGTATATGAAGAAGGCTATTAGTTCTGTGCCACAAACCCCTCATGGAAGGAATCTACTAAATCGAGTTTGGGAAATTATTCAAGTTTATTTATATCCTCCAGCAGATAAATCCTTTTATGCTCTTGATGGTATGTTGGCCCGGGATTTGATGTCCAACCCATGGTGTGGATTGATGGAGGATGACATTAATGCTTTGGGTAAAGATATTGAATGTCAGATCATAGGAGATCTGGTTGATGAAATGGTGAAGGATATGAAGTCATAACTCTTAGGATCTTTTTCATGGATGCCTTGAGAACATTCTTGTGATCAGATAATTGGATTGTTTGAGACACGTTGAAGAAGCTTTTAGAGCATGAACGGGATTGACAGAGCAAGATTGTTCTAATGGGACTAGGATAGACAAGGTATTGGTGTATTTAGCATAGAAGAGATTTACAAAGAAGATTGTGTGTGGATGTTGTGTGCATTTCCTGAATTGCTTCCACAGGATTCAGTTGACATGGAAATCTGTAAATTAATTAATTTATGTTTATTCATCTTATAGCTTCATTCGTTGTCGATTTGTATGTGATATATGTCAATCATGATATGGCACGTAGTGTCACGGTGTGGGAAACTTTTTCGCTTTCCTGAAAAAGATGAGTAGGTTTTAATGTTAATGAAAGACCTTAAATATTTTGAAGTATCAGTCTCATTATGCATTTATGTTCTGCATAACGATCTCCTATACACCAATTGGTCGTAATCAAACTTCAGTATTGACTTTATTGCTTTCTCCTTTATTTCAGTTATTACACTAACCAAATAAAGTTAAAACAAGTCTTCATTTGTTTTCTGTAACAGAAAAATATCAAGAAGAATCTGTAATCAAGTAAGGATTCAACTTTTACAGCAGTGCTTTCAAGATTTTTATTTATTTATTTATTTTTTAATCAGCAGACTGAATTAGATGTCGTTCATATAAAACTAACGGATTTTGCTACATGTACATTAGGGTTTATGCAAATGTCACTTGAACATCATGTACACCCTGACGTACACGTAGAATAATTCAGAACTTAACGCTTCAATTTGTAAGTTCTTACCCAACTTCCTTTTTATTTTTGTTTGGTGGGGATTAAAATCAGATTTTTAGTAGATTTTAATAGAAATTGATAAAATTTGTGGTTGAACAGGTGTAAGTCCTATAAAATATATGATTAAAATTAATTGTTGACTTTGATTTCAATTAAAATCTGAATTTTAATTTTTACCAAATACGCGGTTTCCCACCAACAGAGTCGAGCGAGGATTATTTCTGTTGACCTCAAAAAATGAACTCAACAAAATCTCACTACGTCTCCTCCACGTGGACATCTCCTGCACACGTAGCACCTTGTTAAAAGGCAAAGGCCGTCGATCTAGAAAAAGGTCCAGCGACCATTTGCACTCCGACGGTCAAGTCAACAGCAGGACAAAAAATATAAAAAATGCAAGAGAGTGGAGAGGTGGATTTTTTTCGGATTTTAGAATGAACGTACATTAAAATGAAATTGATTCACATATATATA
>CAIGRL010217257.1:0-10409 GCA_903798325.1 Fraxinus xanthoxyloides
GAAATAGTTTTGTGAAATTAAATATATCACAAATATCTACTTGCGGAGTAGAATGCGTTTGACTAATTGACCCGTACTAACCGGATATCGGGTCCCACCCGAATTATTGGTTAAACTTGACCCATTTCCAACAAAAACAAGGATGAATTACATCTGCGAATGGATATTTAAAATTTGTAAAAAAAAAAAAATTCTATTTTGTGATATAAATCTTTTGTTCTATATGTGACTCATATAAAGTGCAATACAGGATTACCGAATCAAAATGGCCGATGCCAGAGCGGAGCGACGGCATAGGTTAGAGTTAGTATAAATGCTAATAATGTAAACTTGCTATTCATATTGAATAAAATCTCAGCTTCGCTCTTTGTGGAAGTAGGCACGTCGTCGAACCACGTTAAAAACTTGTATTGATTTCTCTATTTCACTTTTCTATTATTTTGTGCTTAAAATCTGAATACCAAATTCAATTAACGAACATTAAAATACTTGTAGTTGGAGAAGAAATAGGCCATAATCATTGAATTACCCTTGTCAGTTTGAGAATAACAGATAATCTTCACAATTTTTCTAGATTTTTTTTCCTCTCAATTAAGAGCTAATAACAGGTGCCCATCTGGATATAATCTTTCGTCATTAAACAAGCTCAAACTCCTAATACCAGTCATGAATTTATTTTTGGACTAACTGAAATGAAATAATTCACAAAGAAACAGGAAGAAAAATAACTGAAATTTATCTCCAACAAAATCTACTAACAATGTTTATGGTTAATATGACCTGAATCAAACTTGGCCTATTTTATGGTCCTTAACTAGAATTTGAGATTTCATTAGTAGTGAGAGTTGCATATTTCATTGTGATCCTCAATCGCAAATTTATGTGACCTTCGCTTAGGATATTTCACTCCCATACTTTCGAATCTTTAAAATGATTGTGAATCGACGGTTCATATTTGAATTGTGCAGATTGTTTTTTGTCCACCTTGAAATCTTGATTTTGGTACAAACCTTTTATTTAAATAGATCATTACTTTAATCATTGTGATATTTGATTAGTTTAATATGGTCATGTGTGTTGATAAATATTGCGGATTTCT
The DNA here is from genome assembly GCA_903798325.1 of Fraxinus xanthoxyloides. Classification (NCBI taxonomy): domain Eukaryota; kingdom Viridiplantae; phylum Streptophyta; class Magnoliopsida; order Lamiales; family Oleaceae; genus Fraxinus; species Fraxinus xanthoxyloides. The sequence continues at coordinate 1,100 of CAIGRL010217257.1, forward strand.
TCTCAATTTAGGTACGTCTGAATTGGTAACTTATGTCATGCATAAATTTGGAAGCACATTGGATACACAAATTAAGTAAAATAATGGTGCTAGATAAGATGATAATAATAATAAAATCCACTTATTATTATTAATTAATTTTCAAAATTATTCTCAATTACCTGATTTTTTAATAAAATTAAAGAAAAGTTTATGACTAATTTTTTCTATATAAAGTCCGTCAAGAGTGTTCCGATAACAATTGCATCCCACTCAAAGTTTTAAAACTCAGTTACACCACAAAGATACATTAAAAAAAAAAAAATGTATTTGGTAATCTTATTTTGTACAAAACAAATATTGTGAAACAAAAGTAAAAATTAGTTAAAACACCAATCTAGATGACAATTAAATAAAATCAATCAATAACACAATTTAAATGGAACTCATATTCCTACATTTAAAGTAGGAAATCAATCGACAACACAATTTAAATGGAACTCATATTCCTACATTTAAAGTGTCCTAGGACACTTAAAGCTAAGGCTGAACTATGGTTGAGCTAATGTAGCATTATTCTTTCATAAAATATGAAAGAGGAAGCAACATTGTGAAGATAAAGATAATGAATGAACAAACTGAAAAAACAAACAAAATATGGTAAAAATCCAATATGCATGTCCCTCCTTTAAAATAATTTAATTTAAAGGGATGCATTTACAAAATCTACATCTTCAGATTCATCAATGATCATCTCATCTTTAAACATGAGTTTGAGGTATGGCAATACTCTTGGAAGAAGAGGCAAATCTGCTAAGTTAACACTCATCAAGTCGAACGCAATACACGTGTTATTCATGTGAGTTTCATCAAATACTGGAATTTTAGGGTATCTTTGGCTGAAGTGAGTGAGGATTACCCGATACACTCCACTTGAATCTCCTACTTCCACAGCTTCTTTTGTTGTGCTGTGGTTTCTTGCAATAGCCTCGTCCATCAGGCTATCTTCGAATGTTGCCTGCAAAAGGAGCCAAATTCTTGGTCACAAGTTTCACACTTAAAACACAATTAATAATACCGATTTAATAATTCTTGACAAACAAAACCAATAGTTGAAACTCGTTGCGTAGATGAAGTACTATAGGCATTTTCTTTTTGGTGTCAAGAAATAATTAAGAACGGAATTCATGGTTCAATAGAAACATTTTTAGAATGCAAATTGTGTAACATATGAAAAGAACAAGCAAAGGTGCATCGGGCTTTAGGATTTGGCTAGGGTTTTTGGAACGCGGTTTGGATTTGAGTTGACCTAATAATTTAGTTATAATATTAAAAATAGAGGAAATGAAACTTATTAAACCATTAATTCTACTCTTCAATAAAAATCAAGCCATTAGTTCAGGTAAAATTAAAAGGAAACTGACACTAATGAAAGCTACGCCTAAATTTATCTCAAGTCAAAGATATTATGCATTTCGCAAGTGCTTATAAATAAATAGAAATGGGTGGTGAATAAGTATCCTATGAAATATGTGGGTAAAAAGTGATTTGACTTTTAACGAGTATTTATAAACATTGGCCCAACACATCAGATCCTAAATTAAGAAAACTAAATGAAAATCCAAATCCCTTGCACTCTTAAATGGAAATATCATTACTACAACTTACCTCATGTATAAGAACTGTTGCTCCGCAAGAAGCCTTGACAAGTTCTGGACAGGGCCTAGTGTCACCAGAGTACACTATTTTCCATCCGGGTATTGTTTTTCCAATTCTGTTGGTTCTATTTGAAGCCTTCAACGAGACACCAAATGCTTGTGGACAATGAACAACAGGAAAACTTATTAATGTTTCTAATCCAGCTTCCATGAGGACCTTCTTCAAGGACTTGAGGATTGGAAGGGCAACAGCATTTTCAGTAGGACTTCCTGGCCTCTTCCAGTAGCTTTGCATACGACTTCCTCTAGCAAACAAATTAGAATCAACACGTTCCTCCTCTTGACGAATTGCATTTCCATTTTTTGCTTTTTGAAATTTGGTGCCTTCGTCATTGGAATCAAAAGCCTCAAGTGAAGTTTCTGTTGTATGCCTACAATCAAGAAACTGCATGTCTAGATCCTCAAGTCTCTGGTATGCATCCAGATATCTCTTAAGCTGCCTCGGGCCAACAACGATTAGTGGTTCATGAGGTACTCCTTTCCATAATGAACTCCGAAGCGCTAGTATCCTTGCCAGACCTGTATGATGGTCGGCGTGAATATGGGAAATCCAAATACATCTTAAATTTTTTACAGCTTCATCAGCATCTTCAACACCAAATCTGTTGCCACCAGAAATTGCAGAAGATGTTACAGTTTAATAGTTGTTTCTAAAATAAGGGAAAATAAATCAAAAATTGGAAGAAAATCGAAGCAAGAATTTTTTATATGGCTTTACCTTCTTTTTAGTTGTCCCAGCGTTCCTTCCCCACAATCTAAAAGTAAACTTCCTTTTGAAAAAAGATTGATGAAGATGGAACTAACATTTCGATACTTTGAAGGTTGAGACGAACCAGTCCCGAGAAAAACAATCTCCATGTCATCTCTAGTTACATCTTCCAGACAGTCTGGAAGTGCACCATCAGGCAACCATGGCTCTTCAGTCAGAACTTGGTTAGCTTGCATAACTGTCTTCTCTCCATTAGTTTCTGCGTTCCCTGACCACAACTGGTTTAATTCTTGCGAAGCATCTGCAATCTCAGGAATCTCTGATAGTAGTTCGTCAATGATCACTGAACGAGATGTCAGATTTGGAATACCAGATCTGTCGAGCCCAAGATTTGCATAAGGTCGAAAATGGAACTGTTCCACACAACATGGCGTATTACTAACAGCATGAAAGAAACCCAAAAAATATGGATAAAAGCAACAAGTAGCAGATGTTCATAAAACACATGCATATTACATAAAATCTGATGTGTGATAGAGGATTTTTAAAGCCACTAACAAACTGACAGACATTAACATATCAACATAATAACATATACATTAGTAATAGAACAACAGTTAGAGCTAGAAACTATTAAGATTCCACTTTCCATGCACTTCTCCAAAAGGATTTCATATTAAACTCTCAATACTTCTACGTTAGAATTCTTTAATACCACCTACAATCATTATGACAAAAAGGTTACAGGAGCAAATTATGATACCTGCATCACAATTTGTTTTCAAAATAAAAAGGGGTTAAAGCATTCGTCTTTGCATTATCTCATTGCTTTGATAAAAATAACTACAGGGCTAAACCAAAATTTTGCCATAAGAACATTCTGATATTTTATGGAATTAAATTGGATATCTTTGTCATTTCCAAAATGAATGTGGAAATTATGATTCTCTGAAACCTTTCAGTGTCATAGACTGATGCTCAATAATATTGTCTCACAAATCAATGATTATTCATAGGATAAAATAACAGTTCCAAGTAAAGAATCAATTGACAGCCTGATAATGGATAATAAAATAGTAATCATGTTCTGTGAATTGTAGAAATAATGAGGGTTATTTTGATAGTCATTCTAGGAAACTAATGGATTTAGATGACTAGTCATACCTTAAGAAGATTCTCTGCTGAAACGGTTTCACTAATGCCTGGCACTAGATCCTGAGGGGACGAAACCAAGATTGATAAATTATACACAAATACATGATTCAAACAAATCATTTCAACTGAAATACAAAATATAGATCCATAATATACCAAGCCAGATGACACACACTTCAGGTGCTGAAGAGACCAAAATCCAGGAGCTGGAAAGAAATGAGGACACAGGTAGTTAAGTCGTGCTCCAATTCTAGCACTTGCTTTTAAAATTGGCACCTCAACATTCTTCCTGCAAAATATGAGACTTCTCAGTTCTAATTTCTCAAGGAACGAGAAATAAAGTAATAAATCATATTGTGAAAATGAAGATAATAATCTGTCCACGAAACAGACATTTGATGCCCCGCCATAATATGCTGAGCTGCACCAAAATTTGACATCCATAATTGATAATCGGCCGTGTTTGTGATAGTTGCAGGACTTAGATGAATTACACAATGCACTGTTTTGGAACCTTCCGGTACATTCCCAGTTGTATCTGCATAATAAGGACTGAGACTGTGTACAGACAGCAACTGTTGTAAATGCAATGGCGTTGGGCAGTCAACTAGCAGCACTATAGGGCCAGGAACAGAAGGACCAAGTACATCACTTGGGTGAACCTGGACATCACAAGTGCAGCAATTCATAGGTATGAATAATTTGAACATACCAAAGGTGTAAAGCAAAATTTTGAAAGGTTTTATAATCTACCATAATATTTTGACGATCTGACTTCACGGGATTTCCAAGTTGCAGTTCACGATACTTCGGCCCAGGTCTCAATCCACGAGAAGCAGCTTTTTCAGGATCAAATTTTCCCTTGATTTCTGGCAGTTCACAAATGTAAATCACAGAAAGATTTGCAGGCTTTGTCTCATCCCGACCCATTTCTGGATCATTCGGTCGAAGGACTATTGCAGATATTTTGACAACTTCATCATCAATAAGAATGAAAGGATCGTCAAACTTCCGAGTCATGGAAATAGCAGTGCCATTAGAATCATGCATTGGACCAAAGCTATGGGTATGAACCATAGCAGCATTAGGAATGAAAGATTTCATTGCATCAACCAGATATTTGAGATCTGAGGGACCCCATACATTGACCTTCAAAATAGTTAAGAAGAACATTATGATTTCATAAATTACTATTCAAATTCGAACCATGAATTTTTATGAGATGCACTGAATCAAACCAACAACTTACAGAAACTCCTACATCTCCTATGCCAGCCAGAGTCAACAAAAGACCTGCAAGCAAAAAAGTTAAGTCTTTAACTTTTAGCAGCTTAGAATAAATACCTTGCATTTTTCTATTATACGAAAATTTAGTGATAAAATCATGTTTATGTAATATGATGAGATATATAATACTAAGATAATTAAGTGGTTTAATGGCAAACCTGGAAGTCCACCAGCAGTTTCTGAGCAAACGCGTGAGAGAAATATGTGATCAATCTGGAGTACATTTTATTAAAAAAAATAAAATTAAATTCTTCTTCCTTAGCAGTAAGCAAGAAAAACAGAGTAGAAAAGGGAGCTTATGGGTATACCTTCGACAATTTGATTTTATGCTCAGTGCAAAAGCGTTGCAATCCCTGGAATAAATGTAATAAAGTTATATATAAATCCAAACGTTCCAAATATATTCCCTCAGAAATATGCAAAATCAAAATTTTATGAGAAATCCTAAATCTGAGTAAAGAATTATTTGCGTACTTATCCCATGTATGAACTTTGATTATGATAGAATATTTGTCCCAGAAACCTTACTATAAACTTCAGCTTCAGTTGCACCGACTACATTGTCATTTGTTAATGATGTACCAATAGAAAGAGATCCTTCCAACTCTATTTTCCTACATGTTTTTTTTGTTTCTTTTGGGTGATTAAGTCTGATGTAAGCTTGGCATATTTTGGAGGCATTGCTTTTCCTTCGCTCTTTTTTCATATTCCTGATTTTTGGGCCTTTCTGCCTGTGTTTATCATTTAGGGTTTTGGGGCAAATCTTTGCATTTACAGAAAACCTTTCACTGAAGATTCTTGCAGTGCCATATCAACAAGTTTTTAGAATGAAAATTCCACATGTATCCTACAAAGTGGAGATAAAACCAAGTAATGCTTACTTCTCCAGCATTAAATATAAATCTCTGCTTGTCAAAAAATAGTAGCACCGATGGTGATGTGTCCTGGGTATCCATACCAGTTCCAAGAATCTGCAAGATAAACATAAAATATCAGTTTAAAATGTAAAGATCTCTGTAGCACGGACACTTCAATTAGATAAGCGTGTCCGTGTACCATAATCACTTTTCTTTTTATATTAAAAATATTATATATTGTTAATTCAAAGTTATTAGCAAGTAATAAATAAGTACTCATGTATAAAAAATTTCAACAAGAATAATTAATAACAAGTATAAAACTAAATTTATACTATATAAATGAAGAATTTTTAAGAATTTAATCAATGTGTCGATAACGTGTCGTGTTTTTACTTTTTTTTTAAAATCGCTTGTCGGCGTATCCGACCCGTATCGTGTCGAACACAAGTGTCCGTGTTGGTGCATCATAGATAAAGATTAAGGAAAGAGTATAATTCAGCATCTACTTTGCAAAATATGCAGCCTTTTCTCCTAAGTCACGGTTTTCAGAACATTATTTTCTGCANAAAGTTATTAGCAAGTAATAAATAAGTACTCATGTATAAAAAATTTCAACAAGAATAATTAATAACAAGTATAAAACTAAATTTATACTATATAAATGAAGAATTTTTAAGAATTTAATCAATGTGTCGATAACGTGTCGTGTTTTTACTTTTTTTTTAAAATCGCTTGTCGGCGTATCCGACCCGTATCGTGTCGAACACAAGTGTCCGTGTTGGTGCATCATAGATAAAGATTAAGGAAAGAGTATAATTCAGCATCTACTTTGCAAAATATGCAGCCTTTTCTCCTAAGTCACGGTTTTCAGAACATTATTTTCTGCACTATGTTCAGCAGCGTGAGATTAAACCCCTAGAATCCCCAGGTCAAATAGAGACTTTGCAGCTCTGCATAATTTGCTCAAGGTAAGAGGAGACAAGACCAGTTCAATAATATTTCACAACCCAAAACTCAGAGGATATAGAAAATCAGATAAACTTTATGTCGAGGACTAACTGCTGACACCCTTCAAAAGCAACACACTTCTAGGGCAGATTACCTATTTTGTAGATCATAAATCCCATCAACTAACATTGAAAAAGTCGGAGAGTGCAATTAAGTAACCACCCTATATATTGAAGTTGAACAGTCTTGTAGAAAATGAAAGTGGTAAGCACCCATATACTCAACTCTTGTTACAGCATATCCTATCATCTTAAACGCTTTTCTCAAGGATAAAATTCCAAAAAAAAAAAAAAATTGGAAGAAGAATGGTTTATAAAACAATAACAAAGCTCTACCATTATTCATTGAAATCACGGAAACAAAAATTTGCGAAGAAAGGAACAAATGCACCCATATCAAAAAACAGATTAAAATAGTCGAAGAAACAGCAAAGGCCATATAATTCAAACCACCGTCAATTAAGCCGAGAAAGCCCAATTTAACCAAATAAACAAGTAAGGAAAAATATAATCAACACGCTATTCAACCCCGAGATAAAAATAAAATATATAAACAATTTTGAAACCATTTTTCCTACCTGAACATAGGAAATGGTATTCGCAGGATTGAGCTTCCGGACTTTAAGCTGCAAATTCTTCTTGGGCATGTCACTTCCATCTCTACCCTCAGCCCTTTTCCTGTTAAAATCAAAAGACTCACTAGCATTATTAGCACTACGAATTGTTTCTTCCATCGCCAATGAACCACCTTTATTGCTAATTTTATCTCTCTTTCCTTGAGTATCTCTCAATACACTTTTTTTCCTATTAAAAGAACGCGAATTTTTGTTGTAACTGTTGCTATTACATTGATTCCCCGAATAGGAAGACAGCGTGGTGAGGAGTGGAAATTCAATAGTGAAGGTGGGTTTCCTCAGGTGGGGTAAAAATGGAAAAGAAGAGGAAAAAGACAGGCTTCTGCGGCGGAGGAGTGGGTGGTGGTAATCGGCAGAAGAGAGGAGCAGGCGAAGGTTTTTAATTTGGGGCATTTTTTCTTTTTTTTTTTAAGGGTTTAACAGAAACACATATCCACTTTCGGTCGGTTTTGGGCTTTGATTAGACGAACGTTTTCAACTTATTTTCGCGGGTCGGGTTTCAAACAATTTTGGTTAATTTCTCTATTTCCACCACGTTTTTAAATATTTTTTAATTACTTATTAAAAAGGTTATTATAAGTTAAATTACAAAAATAATTGGAAAAATGACTGCCACATCTCTCTGCATCTCCGTTTGTAAGCACCACCCATTATTTATTATTGGAACCTTACCTAAATGCCTTATTGCCAAGCAGAGACTTAAGGTTTGATAGGGTTGTAAGAAACCGGAAGTATGCTTGTTTTTGAAATCATTGATTTATATCTTGCATCACTCATTTTGTTAATAAATTTTATAAACTAATTTTGTACAACTAAATTAATTGTTGTTTTAAACCTCAGGCAAACAAAATTAGGAAGGGTGATAAAAATTGATCCAGAAACTCTATTTGTTTTGAGCTCTCTTGACTTCTCAATATTGTATCTAAAGTTAATGCACTGTTTAAAATGTCTAAGTACCTATTTGGTATAGGTTAAAATCGAATTTTTAATATATTTTAATAAAAATTAATAAAAAGAGTGCGACGGCTTGTGTCACGGGCCAAGCCAAATTTTAGAGAAAAAAAAAGGTTAAAAAAATAATAGTTATAGCCGTTTGCAATTCAATTGTAGGCAGCTGTAATTCAGTTGCCTAATCAGGTCGAGCCTAAATTTTTAGGCCGAACGAAAGTTTGACTCGGCTCAATTCAGGCAAAAATAATTTGAATCATTTTTACTCGAGTCAAGCTCGAGTTTCGAATTTCGGCTTATGGCTCGACTCAACTCGACTCGTTGACACCCCTAAGTGTGATTGAAAAATTGTGAATTTCATGAAATGTGTAGTTAAAATTAATTGTTCACTTTAACTTGAGATTTTAATTGAATTTTAACAATGTTTTAAAAATCGATCTAGCCATTGACCCGAAAGAAAGAAAATGTCAAGGGTCAAAAATTTGAATTGGGATCTAACAAGGATCGAACCGGAGATTTTAAAAAAATTAAAAGAAATATACTTTTACAAAAACTAAAAAAAAATATACATTTAACAAATTTTGGGGCGGGTTTTTAATTAGATATTTTATAAGCCTAATCAACCCGGTTTTGGTCCCAATTCTCAATTGAACCGATCGGGCTAGACTAATTTTTAAAATACTGAATTTTAAACCAAATCAAACATGGACTAAATCAGATTTGGAGGCCTTTTGCTTTGAGGCAAATGTGTAAGCCTTGAGGCTAGTAAAGACTTGAAAGACAATTTGGAAAACTGACTGTTCTCTTTGTATTTCAGTTTTGCGCTTTGATTTTTCAATTCATTTTGTGTTTTGAGTATCTATTTTGAAATTGTTGAAAATACGTTCGTTTTGTCATTCTGAAAAACAGTTTCTCAAAAACACCTTTACTTTGAAATTTTGAGAATATTTTTTTATAATATTTTATACATGAAATTTGATTATTCAACAAATTTTAATAGTTTAATATTAAT
>CAIGRL010217351.1:0-11294 GCA_903798325.1 Fraxinus xanthoxyloides
TTGGGATATCCATTTTTAAGGTGCTCCTGCAAATTACAAGGCCGAAAGCAGTAATGTTGGGAAATATACCAGGGACGAATATATATCGTGATCTTCACCATTACCAAGATGCTATTAGAGTTCCAGGCTTCCTCATTTTAAGCATTGAGGCTCCAATTAACTTTGCTAATACAACTTATCTCAAGGAAAGGTTGGATTTTGCTTCTATCAACAAATTCTATCAATTTATGGATTGTTTGCTTCACAATTTTCCAGTCCATATGACCTTAAGTTCTCCCATATGACCTTAAGTTCTCCGCGTTTTTCAGGATTTCAAGATGGATAGAAGAGAATGAAGCAGAGGATGGAAATGGACAAAAGCAGTCCACAGTCAAGTTCGTCATACTCGATTTGTCAGGTGAGTATATTGAAAATCTATTGCATGGTTTTGAATGAGAGGAAGAAGTCAAAAATCCTCTTCTCGATGCTAACTCTCACTCCGGCCATTGATTTCCCTCTCCAATAGTTCTTTTTCTTGAAGTTACTTCAAAGTTCCAAAAACCCTTCTTGATTTGTTAAAGGTGCATAGTTCAAAAATTGAAATTGATATGAACATTACACTTTTCAGCTGTGAGTGCAATTGATACAAATGGAGTCTCATTCTTCAAAGATTTGAGGATGGCACTAGAAAAGAAGGATCTAGAGGCAAGTTGCATTAAATTTCTTCAACAAATTTTCATAGTTTTTGGCTTAGTACTTATGCTGTTTATTCCAAATCATAGCTTGTATTGGTGAATCCACTTAGTGAGGTGATTGAAAAGTTGCAGAGGGCTGATGACTACAGAGAATTAGCAAGGCCTGATTGTATGTTCTTGACAGTGGAAGAAGCTGTAGCTGCTCACTTGCCAACAATCAAGAACCAATCATCCAACCCTATATAAGCATAATAAAGGGCTAAATCCCATCCCGAATTATCCTAGTGCGCTCAAAATGTGACATTCGCCGATGACAATAACCCTTCTATATATTTTCTACTTATTTTCATTTTTGGCTTAGCTCAAACACTAATGTGGCCAATAATAATAGAGGGCCTTGAAGTTGTTTAGTGTCGGCAAGGAAAAAGAAGTTCCCTAAAATCTGTACTGCATTCTCTGTGTTGTATTTTGGTTACTGAAGTTTTTGATAATTGCAGTTTGACCCCAAGGATTTATACTTCATTGCAATTGTGTTCATCTACTTTTTTTCTAATACAATAAACCAGTCACATTTATCATTTTTATCTATTGCTTAGTTGTTTCTATAAATATTTGATAATATATTTTTTCTTCTTATTTTATAAAAAAAAGTTATATCATTATGAATATCCTCAAATAAGTAACTTAATTTTATCCCTAGATTAATAAAATGGCTCTAATACCTCAACTAATTTGAAATGGTGTGACAAAAAAATGTCACTCTGTAATAAAAGAATCAAATAGTGTCAATTACTAATGTGTACTGAAATTAAATGTTTCAAATCTCCTAATTTTTTATTTAAATGTTTCAAATCTCAAAAAATATCATATGCGAAATGAGACTTACACAGCTGTACCCATAAACTTTTTTAAACTCAATTGTTCATCCCCAATTTTAGCCCAAAAAGCCTTAGTCCCCCAATTCACTCATCACCTACGTACAACTAAAAATGTGTACTAAGACATGATCAATTGTTGAGAATTTTGGTAAGGTAGATAGATTGTTTGAGTTGTAAATTTTTCAACGATTGTAACTTGTCAGGTGAGATTTGTATACAACATGTCAGTAACACAAGGAACGAAATTTGGTGAATGATTGATGGAGTGCAACTCTTAAAATTAAGATATCATTGGGAAGCATTTTGGAATTTGATGAGTAAATCGTCATCATTGTATAAGTTGAGGGAGTAATGAAATATTTTAGTAGGTTTTCATAAAATTTGTTGAAATATGTAGTTAAAATATTGTGAATCACATAAAATATGTTGTTGAAATTAATTATTGACTTTAATTTAAATTAAAATCTTAATTTTATTTATAATATATTTAAGCTAAAATCAGACATTTGTAATTTATCAAAAGGTTTTGCTATTTGTATATGGAGATGTCAATATGATGATCCATCCAATTAAAAATAATAATCATGCCCACTAATAATATGGGCCAGCCCGTGTCCTGGTGTCCATGAAAAAAAAATATTGAAGGGTAAGTCCATTCCGGTTTTGATTCTGATTGAGATTTGAGAAGAAAATCTTTTGCCTTCTGGCGGCGGCGAATGAACCGGCAGGCGGCGGCGACAATCTGATCGGAAAAGTTGTATAACCGAAGACTGGAACCGGCCTGAGTCACCTGGAAGCCTCACGTAGTAAGTAGAAGATGGTTCGTTACTTCGTTTAGCCATGTCCCCACGACTCCCTTTCCAGTTTCCACCATTTCTGTATTGCTTCATTTGCTTGCACTATAGCTTTATATACAAATGGAATAAGACCCTCCATATATTTCTTTATCTAGATTTCTCTCTTTAAATTTCTGTGTGTAGCAGTGTAGGGATCTAAGGAGGGACTTTTTTTTTCTGTGATGAGTAGGGTTGGGGTTGGACTTCGATTAAAAGAAGAGGGAAAATGGTGGGTTGGGGATTCTTAACTACATTCGGACATTCCATTACAATTACTGAATTACATCTCACCAAGATACCAACTGATGGAGGCCTAAAGGATCAGCTCGAACAGGTTTGCAATAATCCTAATATTGCAGGTCAAGAGTTGTAATTCCTTTCCTTTCTATTGAATATTTGAAATGAATACAAACATTTTGTAACAAAAAATTCTTGCTCAGGTTTTTAATTAATTGTGTTGCAGCTAGTAATGTAATAGTTACTGAGAATCTGAGATTTAATGGTTTCTAATTAATTTGGTTTATCTTAGGACTTAGTTAAACATACTTCCATAAAAAAAAAATTATTTGGTTTATCTTAGGAGACAGTTAACTTAGTATTTGTTTGGCAGAGGTTATTTGAATTGCTATTTTTGGAAAATGTGTTTTTAAAAAATTATGGAAAAGTTTCGAGTACATGTGCAAAATTATTGTATTGGAAGATTGTGTTGTTGAAAATGAATTTGTGGAAGACTAATTTTCAAATATCCCACGAATTAATTTTATGCCACGCATTAATGCGCAATTCTTCTTCATTGTCAATAGGGGATTTTGTCAAGTGTCAACATGATTAATTCCACAGACACGTAGGAATAGCAAAAGCTTGAATACACCCTAGTAAGTCAAGTTGATCGTCTTTCTGCTTATTGTCTTGTCGGCAAAATATTGAATTGAATGTTTTCCGTTTTCCCTTACTTGTCTAAGTTGTGTTGAAATGTTGCCTTGTCGGCATAATGATTGTTGTTATTGCCTTGTCGGCATCATGACTTTTAAATTTTAGGCTTTTAGCCTGTGTGCGAAAAATTCTTGGATCCGCCCCTGGCTTCCCCTATAAACATAGAGGGATGAATAGTCCCACATTTTCGGCTATCACCTAGGTCAAAATTCAAAACTCAAACCATTTCTCCACAAGCTCACCATGGGGAAGAGTGACCAAAACGACGACGCATCAAGCTACAAGAAGTACGGGGTTCCACTGTACAGCGCCGCGTGGGTTCCTCCCGCTGCTTCTTCTACCATCAAGTCCGGATCCAAATCATCACCCGTGGAACTAGAATCGGCGACTTACTCCGCCTCGAATCAACATATCGTCCTAGCCGGAGGTGGTGGAGAAGGCCGCAGCGGAATACCAAATGCTCTTCTTATCTCTGCCTTCGATTTTACTTCTAATTCACTCTCCGATCAGCCTGTAAGTCTCACAGTTTAAATAAATTGCACCCCACCCCGCGCATATACACGTCTATATGTATTTATGATTTTACATTTGTATATCATTATTGGCTTTGCTAAATGGGGCAGATTTTTTCAGCGTTTATCGATTTGGAATAAATTGAAAAAAACTGATGATATTACCATGAGAATCACAGCTATTGTTCTTTCCGTCTTACTACTTTGATATCAGTAGAATTCTCTACAATTTTCGGCTTAAATTTACTCTTTCATCAACAAAGGAAACTTGGGCAAATTTTCTTCTGGGAATAAATAAATTCAAATTATATTAAATTTAAAAAAATGAACTTCTAGAGCTAATTTTATTGGAAGAACAATATTTTTATATTATTTTGGTTCTTTCCGGAAATGTGCCCCTGAATAGCATAGTTTTGTTCATTTAATTGGCCTTGTAACTTTTTGAATAATATTTTGATGTTACTTTTGATAATTCAGCAGTTAATATAGCGACTGACGGAGGGAGAGTGACGAACGAGAGCAGTTAGTCGGACTCTCTCGTCTCTCCCTAACCGGCACCGGCTCCCCCACCGTCCCTCACTGTCCCTGCCGGCTCCCCTTGGTTTTTACCAAAGGTTTTTCTAACCCTTGTAATTCTTCAAATCCCTCTCCCTCTCTCTCACCACATCTAGTACAAATCATCACTTCCCGATTAAATTTCAAACTAATTAGAACATAATGCTGGAGTCTGCTGCGTGTTTCAGTGTTTTGCATGTTTCTGACACTCAAACAGCAGAATCGGATATTCGCTTGATTCAGAATTGCTTGAGCCGGGACGTTTCAGGTAATTTCCACTATTTTGAGGAATTTAAGTTTATTGAATCTTAGTGGAACTGTGGAAACTGGTTTTCTATCAATATTTGTTGGGTTATGCAATCAAATTGCAGTATCACGTTTAGTGCTTGTGTGGGATCTCTGACTGTTTGATAAAATGTGCATAAGAATATGCTTCCTTTAAATTGCAAATGTTTATCCATTGTTCGTATTTTCTACTCCATATGCATTCTTTAATTTTCGCTATGTAGTACTCTAAATTGAGTAAAACTCAAATATTTGATGGAATTGAAATCCAAAAGCCCAAAAATGTTGGAGAGTTCGAGTGAGGATGCAAGTGCTAATTTTAGGAGCCGAGTTATTTGTCAGATGATGTTCTTGTTCCACAAATTGTGGTGAATTCACGCTCCTGGATTTTGCATTGTTTAGCCACCTTGTTATTTGGATTTGATCGGCCTAGACTCCTCAATCTCACGAATATTGGTAACAAGATAATTACTTCCAATTTTTTTCTGGATGTCCCATTTTTGGAAAAATTAGAATATGTTTTCTTAACTCATAATGTTTACGTCTGATACTGCATATCAATCAATCTAATTCTTAGTTCCATCCAATCTCATCAAAATTAGAATGTAATATCCAATACTATCTTCTCGTCAATTTGTTTGTATCTCATCTTTATGATGTTATCTAGTAGTTGATGGTGAGATGAACCAACAAAGAAAGTCAACTTCAGAAATATTGTGTAATCTTACTAAATATTTTCACTTGTATAAAAATCAATGACCAAAAGATCATTTCTATGTTCAGAAGTGCACGAAGCGAGTTCTTATGCAAAGACATAAAATTTTAGGGCGTGCTCTGCACATTTGAAACCTGAATGTGTTGCTGTTAGATCACATTCTTTACATTGACGAGAGAATTTTTTATTCTGATTGAAGATGTCGTGGTTTCAAATTGGAGAAGTGTGTTTTACCAAAATCAATTTACAGTCATTGTTCCATCACGTGGAATTTTTTGCCAATTGTATAAAAGGAAATGACTAGGGCAAAATGGGTAAATAAATGAAGCATTCAATAATCTTTTTATTTTTCGGTGAACAAATAGTAATCAAGTATAAAATTCATTGGCCACTCATTTAATTAACTTAGAAGTAATGTGGTATTAGATAAAGCAGCGTCATTTATGTGCGCACAGAGATTTTTTTCTTTTTATATATTTCTTAGTTTTATTTATATGGGACCATACCCCGGCAATTTTAAAATTGAAATTAAAACAGTGGCATTTACTTCTATTAAAAGCTTTCTCGAGGCCATTTTTCTAGATTCTGCACCTGATTTTTCATTCCGTAGAGGTAGGATTTTTGGGTAATTGGAATTATTATTTTTCTTTAATTTGTCCATGTTTGATAAGTGCACGCAATAGTATTATGGTAGGAAAATAAACTTATTTTTTGTTAATTGCAGAGTCCAATCTCATGAGTACTACGTAGCAAACACTTCATCGATCCAATCTCCTAGGTATTACATAGTAAGAACATCATTGATGCACCCAAAATCACAAAATGGGCATATGATTATGTATTTGATTTTGGTTTTGGTTTTGGTTTATATGTTGAAATATGTTGTGAAGGGGTTGAACGTTAGCTGTTTGTTCAAATATCTAAACGAATAATTACTCTTTAAATCAATTGCTCTATACCATCTTCAGTTCAGCAGGGAATTGTGTTTGCATGTGCATGAGTAAGCAAGAGAGGTCAGTAATATTTCTACTTGTCATTGCAGAAGGATCGATATATAAGATGGAGTCTGAAAATACTTTACAGGCTTTGAAAGACATTGTGCCTGCAGCACTGAACAATATAAACGTCAAATTCATACTATTGGATAAAGACAGGGTAACATTAGAAGGGCAGCACAAGAAATGTTTGGCACTGGTTGCAGATGAGACTGCAGCAGTGCACTTCCAGTTGTGGGGTGATGAGTGTGATGCATTTGAACCAGGTGACATTGTTCTTTTGGCCAATGGCATATTTTCATACAACCGGAACAATCTTGTTTTGAGGGCAGGCAAACGAGGGAAGGTGGAGAAGGTTGGTGAATTCACTATGACTTTTGTGGAGACCCCTAATATGAGTGAGATACGTTGGGTGCCTGATTCGATTAATTCTAAGAAGTATGTGAAGGAAGCTGTGATTTCTCCCCACTCACATATATTTGCACCAATGCATTGAATATTTATTCTGTTAATTTAGTTGTGTTTTCTCATGTCACTGTTGGTAGAAGGATAGAAAAAATGTAAGTTCATCCTTCACTTCCCCATCTCTCGTGATTCCAAAACAGACCCTTAGCAATTTTAATCAAAGATTTGTTCACTCAAATGCAGCTAGTTTGTGTTTGTATTGGTTGTCTTCTTTTATGTGTTTGGTTTGAAATATATATATTTTGTTCTATATGCATATCCTCTGTTTGTTCAGACTTGGAAGTGTCCATGATGGATATTCTGCTTGCCTATATATTGCAGTTTTTATATATATAAGCTTCCATCGTAGATAATGGTTTGTGAAGATATTTCCTTAGATGATGCAAGTTTTTTTTATATTTTATAGTGACTTCATTAAGTTGACTGTCAAGTTAATTACTGTTCTAGTATGATGAAAACTTAGATGTCTGGTGAAGTGTGTTCTTCGAGCTCCTTCGCAGTGGTCGTTGCTTGTATTGTGATTTTTTTGTGGGTTTTTGCCCGCAATTCAGTCGACTTAACTATAGATGCAAGACTTTAATCTCTTAATTTATTGTTCACCATGGAAATGTATTATCTAGTCACCTGCTGCATGTAAGCCCATAGAAAGATGCCTGTCGCCATCTGAACATATAAATTTGTTGGGGGCAATGCTTTCATGGTCAATCAATGTTACTTTCTATCTTTTCGTATGATTTTGCTTTAGGTCCTGCTCTTTCTCAAGAACTTAAGATGCTCTTCAATACAAGCACTTATCATAGTCGCAGCCATCCCTTTATCATAAGCATATGTCTCCACGACAAAGGCTTTGAAAAACAAATTGGGCCATGATGGGGATAGATATTCATAGTCATTCTTGTGGAACTATCATTACCGTTGGTTATTTTATCTATTTATTAGATGTCAAGGCAATGCAGCTCTAAGAAATATAGGCTTGCTATATGATACCTTTGAATTGATTATGTAAATTGATGGCTAACCTGAACATTCTCCGCTTCTAAATATGTTTCGAATGCTTGCAAGAACTTAGGTGAAGGCTGAAGCAGAAAACTATGTTACTTTGTTGACGCAGCTTATGAGGGTATTCCAATTTGTAAGTAATATCCATTAGCACAATTTCTCTAAAGGCTCTCTGTGGGGGATGATTATATTAGAAGCCTAGTTTTGGGTACGTGTTGTCAACAAATAGCAAGGAAGCAAAATGATAAAATTGGTAAGGGAGAAATACACGACATCGCTGTGATGTCATCAATGTCGCGTTATGAACATTATATTTAAAACAGTGGAGTAAGTAAACAGTGCAATTCATGTATACTCTTAGTACAATATAATTTGGAGACATTAATGTGATGTTCATCACTATAGTTTACTTGCACGTTATATTTTATTCTTTACGTCTTTTTCAACCATACACATTAATGAACTTAGATTAGACATGCATAGCTTTGGCTGGCCAACATATGCAAAGTAACTAGCTCAAACTCAAAAATATTATGCATTTTCATTTAACAACATAATTCAACCACGTACAAGAACAGTATCCACTTTACGAATGCAATAAATATCATTTGGTCTAGAAAGATTAACATCAGTACCTCAAACATGAGACTCAACTTGAATATATAACTAATAAAATATCAAATACAACAATCTTACATTTAAATATTGGAATTTAAAACTTTACATACAAAATAAAAAATCATCTTAATTTAAATAAGCAAACAGCAGAGCATAAAATTTCACATGCAACTAAATTAAACATCATAGGAAGCATCTATAATAAAAAAATTAATCTAAAATTACACAACACTTAAAAGTTTTTAGCTTGATTGACTTGAAATTAAGAGAACATTAACTCAATAGTAAACGAAAACAACCAAACTCCGGTGTTGGAGTGTTAGGTGGGAGGAATTAAAAGGCAGTCACTGCTTGGTCCAAAGGGACAACACGTTGTGAAAGAGGAAGGAGCGGAGTTGGAGTGAGAGAACTCAAATACTTGAAAATGATTGAGCAATAGTAGTGAAAGCTGGAATAGGTAGCGAGGAGAAGGTTATAAATTAAAGTAAATGATTCAGAAGTTGGGATTATCGAGAAACATGTTGGAACTGTAGGAAAAAAAATGATTCTAAGACCCAAATTATTCCTAGAATTTAATCTACTCTTCAGCTGCATCAGAATTTTCTTGACAAATAAAACATACAAAGTTCAATAAATCCATGCAATTCAAAATTACAGAATATAAACTAAGCATAAAATAACTGAAAGAAATCACATTAAGTAGAAGAACAATTCAGTAATCACACAAATGAAACCTTTCAAAAGGTGTCAGAGTAGAGTTTGGTATACCTTAAGAAATTATCTCCGATGTAATGCAAATAAAACTTTAGTATTGAAGTAGATAAAGGTGTTTTGTGTTGATTTCTTGTAAAGCAATTAGAAATAACGTAATATAAGGTGATGTTAAATAATAAAATTATTCAGAATGAGATTATACCTTTGAAAAGACTTGCAATGCAAGGTAGACATGTAGCCAAAAGAAGAAAATAGTCAGCAGAATAATATGTTCTAAAATCCAGAAATTAAGAAATTCATCAATGGTGAGGAGAAAATCAACGAAGCAGGATCAGACAAACGAGGTTAGTTCATCTCTTCTAATAAATTTGAGGTTGGCTACATAATTTTTTTTTCCCCTATGCTAGCATATTATGTGATAAATTTTACTGTATTATTGCATAATGAACAAATTATTATCCACTTTTTTATAAAGGTAATTATAATTATTATCCCCTATAAATTAACTTTACCAGGTTAATTTGATCCCCTTACAGCCAAAAAAGTAGTGATTATTTTAAAAGAGTTCTTTGTAGAAAATTTATGAACATATTCTCTCACATGTCCATTATTGTAAAAGAAAATTTATTGCCTTCTTCCCAAAAATCAAAAATAGAAAATAAAAAATATATCTCTACTTATAAGAAATCTCTAATTCAGAATTATTTTAACCTTTTCTTTTTGTTTTTATCTGATTTTTGTGCAGTGGTCATGGCAAACTATACTAATGGGGTTATGCTTCCTCGTGTTCCTTCTTTTCACAAGGAACATTGTAAGTATTTTTTCTACTATTTATTTTATTTGTTTTAAAAATTCTAATGTCGATCCTAAACTTGTTGTGCTTGATAATTTATTGCAAATCCTAGCACATCAAGTCATGTGAGCTTACCAACTTCTTTCAACATGTTGGGTTGTGTTCAAGAACAACTTTTGTAGCAACCGTAATTTTAATCTGAAATCTCATCGTTCTAAATCGTTGCAATAACTTTTCTAGATAGTTAAGAATTTAGATTATCTGCTTCTTTATTTGGTTTTCAAACCAAATA
The DNA here is from genome assembly GCA_903798325.1 of Fraxinus xanthoxyloides. NCBI lineage: Eukaryota > Viridiplantae > Streptophyta > Magnoliopsida > Lamiales > Oleaceae > Fraxinus > Fraxinus xanthoxyloides. Next base: position 10,265 of record CAIGRL010217351.1, read on the forward strand.
AAGATTTCTGGCTCTAGATCTGCAACTATTTTTACAAGTGAACCAATTGATACAAATATTTAATTGATAAATGCTCTTCAATTTTTCGTCTCCTTTCAAGTCTAGTTTTGTGTATATCTAGGTATCTCAAACCGATTTATATTAACTAGGCCAAGTTTGATAAAAACTCAGAAAATCAATTTCAATTTGATCAATTTCGACTCGAATTTGTCTATACTATCAATTCTACTTACAAACTAGTATACAACTACCATTTATAATGTCAAATTAAACCATAAGGAATCTTATGGCTGTGCATTGTAATGTGTGCTTGTGACAGGGTATGAAAAAACCAAAGCTGTTTTGGGTGTCAGCAGGAGCCCCTCTACTTTCAGTCATTCTCTCCACTCTGCTGGTTTTTGCATTCAAAGCACAGAATCATGGCATCAGTGTAGTAAGTTTCTCAGGTCCACTTCATGTCACTATTCACTTTAAGGTTCGGTCGAGAGACTTTTCAAGACAAAAACCTTCGTTTCAAAATCGAAATTCTTCTAGTGCGTTTATATTCAACCATTACTCTACTCTCCTAACGTGTGTGTGTGTGTTTTTTTTTGGTTAAACCAGATTGGAAAACTACAAGAAGGATTAAATCTTCCTTCAAGGAACATGTTGCAGTTTATGGAAGCCACTTGGGACTAGTACTGAAAACTGGCCTTGTCACTGGCATTATTTCACTCACTGTAAGTAGTTATTGTTAAAGATATTCTGCGATTTTCACTATCTTTTTCCAACATTATGTATATGTGCAGCTCTATATCTTTCACATGATTAATAACGACATATGCTAAAGATCAAGGCGGGGCTAGCCTGTCGAAGTAGGGGGGTCTCAGAGTTGAAGGGGTAGGGGGCCGCGGGGGGTTCGCTGCCCCTGAATTTTTTTTTTTGAAACATTATCTGTTAAAATGAGGAAAGTGTGCACAATGTGATAGAAAAACTAGTCCCTGGTGTAAAATATTGTTGAATCAAGTCTTTATAAAGACTATTTTACTTT
>CAIGRL010217357.1:3970-23753 GCA_903798325.1 Fraxinus xanthoxyloides
CGTCGAAGGTGGACACCTGAGTATAAAAAAAAAAGGGGAGCATCGACATGTTGGTCAATACAATAGAGTCCTTGAAGCTACGTGAAACTTTATCTCTTCAACATCTCCAGCTATAAAATTAAGATATTTTGACACCAATTAACCATCATCAAGTAGTTATTTATTTTATTTATTCATTTTTTTTTTTAAATCAAGAGTATAATAATGTCTTCGCCTCCAAAACTTCAATTGTTTTTGTGTTTAATCTATTATCAAGCCACGAATATCTGTTATAAAGTCTTAATTTGCTTTTCTTTGCTACAATGAGTAAATATGATCCCTCCAATTTATGTTGGCCAACAAGCTGGGAAACCACGTATAGAAGACTGAAAATCCAGCCTTCGAAGTACAAAATCAAGAATAATTTCATCAAATAATGAGAAGGAAAATAGACAGTATTTCAACAATTTCAAGCTGTATAATCAAATCCAAATACCAATGACAGTTTAATTCCATACATATTCAGATCACTAAAATAGTTACATAAAAAACAAAGAAATACCTAAAATTTACCGAAATAAACTTATTTCCCCCAAGCAATCCATTGTTCAATGTTCGATACAATAAACAATGAAACATAAAAAACCAAGCAAATATTAATTACACATTTTTCTAAAAAAAAAAAAATAACTCCATATTATATCAAATATGTTAGAATTTGGGTGTGACCCGAATTCCTTATTGAAATAATTGAAGAATTCTAATTGAAATGCGAGTAAAAAAATTTAGTTTGGAATGTTATTGTAGTTCTATTTTGGAAACTCATTGAGAGTTGAAAATTCATATTGGACTTGAAGAAGAGTTTGGGATGAAGAAAAAACTTGGAACGGGGAAAATAAAAGAAATGTTGGTAGAACTCTAGGTGTCGTGGCATCGCGCCACTGTTTGAGATTTTGGCCCGGGCGTCGGCGCCACCTGTGTTTGTTCCGAAATTTTTGCATTATTTGCTCCTTTTTCGTTCTGGACTCGATTTTTTGGCATTCTACTTCATCAACAACTCTACTGAGAGGGTTTGGATGTCCCATAAACGTTCCATATAAATATTAGGCTCATTTATACAATTTTATAGTGTGAGAAAAGTGATTACTAATTTTTAGGATCATTATAATATTTTTTCATTTTCATTATTTGTGGTGAAATAAAATCTCTTAATTCCTCTGCCATATTTTTTTATCTGCTTTTATTATTTTGTTTTTGATCAAATACATCATATTTTGTCATATAATTTCAATATCTCAATATGGTAGTTTGTATCAGAGATTGTAGGCGTAATTAACATAACAAGCTGTATTCGATCAATCTCATCGATCCTTAACAAGTGGTATCAGAGCTTAGGTTTAGCAGTTCTGCACGGCGCAATGTTTGATTTGTTCGATATTTTGTTTGTGATAACTTCCATAAAGTATTACATTTTCGCTTTTGGATTGGAGCACTAGATTTTCGCTATAGCAGGTTGAGATGCATGTAGTACTCACACAATAGGATTTGGATGATGCGTTGTTGGGAATTGACAAGATACCTGTAACTTTGACTGTGGAGGAGAAATTACGGAAGGATAAGAAGACAGATTCACAATTTATCTCCATCCATCGAATATCAATCTTCACGACGTTTTGAAGAAAGGTTCAATAGCTGCTTTATGGTTGAAGTACCACTACCTACACCATCGTTGCCACCACTTCAAACCTGCAACCAACAGAAGCACCACTGCCACCACCATCGTGCCGATACCATTTGCTCCACCACCAACATCACCACCCATAAACAAGCACCAACAAACCACCATAGAAAACCACCCACCCACAAATCAAAAACAACCAACACTACTACCAACTTAAGATTGCTGCACATCATATAACCATCACCCATAGATCAAAATATCTACACCACCACCACCACCACCATCGCTTGCACTATAACTATTTGCAAATTGCCAACAAAAACCATCAAAAACTTCGATAGGTCAGATCGACTCTAAACCACCCCAAAAACCATCGTATGTCGTTCCGCCTTTCGCAGACCAGATCGACTGCGCCTGCAGCAAGAAGAAGGGACTTGAAAACAGCAAGTCTCAGTACACGCTTGTGCCGAAGAAATCACCTTGAGCTTACATGACGACGCGAAGGGTACTCACAACGGCACCGAAAAATGCTGCTCGCGCGTTGTGAAGGGCGTTCATAACGTCGAGCGTTGCTTTCTCCAGCAAAGCGACGTTGTGCACAACTTCATCAGAGAGAGGGGTGCCGCTGGGTGGTGGTTTGACAGTCGGAGAGGGAAGAGAGAGGATATGATAGAAAAAGAAGGGAGAAAAAAATAATGGAAATGATTTAGGGTTCGAGGGTGGTTTGTAGATTTATTTTATTTTATAATATTATTAATATTAAAGAATAGAAATATTAAATAATTAATTATAATCTGAGTTTTGAATAAAAAAATTGTAAATCTTATTTTTGAATCGTGGAATTGAAATGTCTTTGGCAGATGTAATTTTCACTAATTCTAGTCAATGGTGTTTTTTTTTCCCCCGTGGATGGTAGGGATTGGCAGTGGCGTAATTTATACTTTTAAGAAAAAAATTCGGCCCAATTGGCCCATTTTCTATCTCATTGGTCTGTTTCTTGACTTTATTCTTCCGCGTAAATATCGCCCACTTAAAATAAAAAATTAAGAAAATAAATATTCCAGCGCTACGAACTTTCCAAATATGAGCCGTCATTGCCTAGCCAAAAAACCTGTCATACCAATAAATCTTTTCAAGAATCTCTCAACATTTCACTGGCTAGGGTTTTAGATTTTAATACACAATTTCCCGCAGACCTAAGTTACAATTATCACTGATTACTTATTTTTAATATATTAGCGCACAAGAAATTGCTTGAAGTTTTGGGAAAAAAATGGTGGGAAAAAACGAGAATGACAGTGGCAGTGAGATGCCCTTAGATTTGTTTTTGAAAATTGGATTAGATGAAAAGACTGCAAAAAACACCTTAGCTAACAACAAGGTCACTGCTAATCTCACCGCCATCATTCATGAGGTATTACATGTTCTTTTTTGTGTGCGTTATTGTTATTGCACATTGGGTTTTGTTAATTTAATTCGAGAGTGGGTGATTTTCTACTGGCTTGCTGGGGAAAACTAAAGTAAATGAATATTTTGAATCGGGCAAATTGATTTCGTATAACTGGATTGAAAGGGTAGTGTTTATTGGGTATAAATTTATGTATGTATATGTGATACATCTGCATATGTAATTATTGTTTTTGCATGTTGATTTTTTTTTGTCTAGTCTGAGAGTTTCGGCTTTCAACTAGGCATCTGGTAAAATAGGAAAAAAAAAAAAAAAATGAATTGAAAACTATATGTATAATTTTGTTTAATTAGGTCCAGACCGTGTAGAATTTTTGGAATAAACTATGCAAATATATGTACTATTACTATAGGCCTATTTATCAATTTTTCTTTTTGCACTTCTTGTTATTTGACTTAGAAATTGTACAATTTTGTGAAGGGATACTAGGAAAGTTAACTGCTTCACTCAGGGTGCTTAAAGGGCGTGGCCTTTCTGAAAATGAAATTCCAGGAAGGAAATATACTTTTTTTGTGCAAATAACTCAACTACAAGCATATGTATATTAATTATAGTGCACTTGTGTACTAACTGATTGGCTCAACATAAATTTGAGAGCTTTTGGTTTCTGAACGGGACATGAGATAAAAATTAACTTAACGATAACGAAAGGAGCTTTGGGAAGAGGATATGCAGAAGCGTGCATGCATGATATCAGTAGGGGATTATCTGACTCAGAAATTTAATGTGCATGTATCTTATTAGATGGATATTATTTCATGAAAATAGAAAAGAGAAAAAGAATGAAATACTGAGAAAAATTGAATCTGCTGGTTTTCATTTTCTTTCTTTCTTTATATTTTTTTTTTATTTGGACAAAACATTGTTTCAGTTTGATGTAATTTATCAAATAATGTGTCTCTTGGCTCTTTAATTCCTATTAAAGATGCTTGTGAATCTGTTATATTGGAATTAGGTACTTACATAAGTTATTTTAATAATGCATTTCAGGCAGCTGTAACTGATGGTTGTGATCGGACAGTTGGAAATCTTCTTTACATGGTGAGCTTGTATTTAGTGTTAAACTTGGATCTTCAAGTGTCGCAGTTCCTTGAGATTAACTTTTTTAGTTTCCTGTTTCCCTTTGATGCTGTCGTAATAGGGGAGCTCGAGGCTCTATTTATCATTTTGTTACAAGATCTCTCAAATGAAAAACATAACTCATTTTCTTGGCAGGTCGCAACGAAATTCCCCTCAAATGCACTTGTACATCGACCTGCCTTGCTTAAATATGTTATTTCGTTAAAGGTATGAGGCTCAGTTTCTCTGCATTGCATGCTGATTATCACCTTCTCCAGTGTGTTTTTACTAAGTAGCTAGACATTCCCAGCCCCCTTGCCAGTCGAAAATTTTCTTAGTGACATTATGTGAGCATTTTACATTTACAGATTAAAACTCCTGCTCAGTTGGAAGCCGCCTTCTCATTTCTTGATGCCACTGCTTCTGACAACTTGAAAGTCAATGAATTTGAAGCTGCTTGTGGTGTTGGTATGAGATATGATTCTTGCTTATGTTTGTTACTAACCCTTGGGTTTTTATACTTGAGAATTTGGATGCAGCTCTTATCAATAGACTTTTAATCATTAATCATTTTCTATTATTTAGTGATCTTCTACATTGATAATACTGAAGTAGTGAGTAATGCAACTGCAATATTTTTTTACTTATTCATCTACAACATGAATGTTTTGAGATTGCTTTATTTCTAGCTCTTTTAACTGTATTTTTTCTGATTCTTTTTTTTTCTAAATAAATTTTGGCATTTCAAATTTTTTCTTAACAATAAAATTCTGAAAATTGATCTTTTGTGTATATATAGGTGTTGAAGTTTCTAAAGAAGATATTGAAAGCGCTGTTAATGAGATTTTTGAGGAGAACGAAGCTGTTATTTTGGAGCAGCGTTATCGAACAAATGGTTGGTATTACCTTTTCATCAAAGTTTTTTTTTATTGGAAATAGAAATAAAGCAGGATTTTTATTTACCTAAGCTGAATAATTGATTTGAAATATGAATCAAAACTATTAAATTTATGTAAAGATAGAATGCTGGGGGCTTCTATGATATATTTTTTAAAAAATTGGAGTTGATATTAATTTGAAATGATACAACATAATGTTGCTTTAAGTACAAATTCATAAACCCTCTTACAGAAAAAGGGGGAAAGTGACAATCTTGATCTCTAATCATCATAAAGTTTATGAAGAGGGGAGGCACTTTATTTAGAACTTAGTGTATGGATTTAGGAATACATGTCATTTCCTATTGATTATAAGTCTGCCAAATAGAACCAAATTTATCTTTTGTTTTACTTTCTCATTTTGTGATTTACTTGATTTCTTACTAGTTCTTTCTAATTCTCTTTTCCTCCAGCCTTGTTCTTTTACTGATAAATGGTTTTTGTAATGCCTTAGCCGCAACCCTGTAATATTTCATTAGCAAAGATTTGATGATGTAATTCTGCCACGTAGCTGTATTAAAGATCTTGATTTACTCTTCAACCCACCGCGCAGAAATGTAGAACTAACTAAAGATAGAACAGATAAGGATATTTTTATACCGGGGATACTACTTCACGTACCAATGCTTTCATAAAGCAGTCCCAATACTGTAGCTAAATCCTGGATTTATCAGGTTCCGTATGCGAAATGGTGGTTGGAGGTTTTGAAAATGATGATCTACTCATCAAATTTCTTAATTGAACTTTGCCTATGATTTTTTTCCGTCTTTTTTTTTTTTCTCCTTCTAATGATGACCAGTCCTTTTGATCTTATTTTGCATGCAGTTGGTGAATTATTTGGTTATGTTCGAAAGAAGCAGCCGTGGGCTGATCCGAAGATTGTCAAGGTAATTGTTGACAGCTGCTTTGTCTTTTCTTCCCAAACTCTCACATAAAGAATCTGAATCATTCATAAGTAAACTAGAAGTTTCTCTTTTGTTATTATAATGCCTTTTTGCTTACATTGTTACTTGTTGGTATCAGCAACTCATTGATGCAAAGTTATATGCTCTGCTTGGTGAAAGAACTGCTGCAGACAATGAAAAGCCCGTGAAAAAGAAGAAAGAGAAGGCTGTTAAAGTTGAGGTCAATTTAGTTGTTCTATTTGAAGGTTTTTTTGGGTTTTATACTTGAATATATGTAGTCATGGTTTTCTGAAATTTTGGAGTGTTAGTAGATCCTATACCTAATATGATGTTTGTGGAGGTTCTTCTGGATTTGTAATTCTAATTTGTTCGGTGTTTCATCTCATTGACATTTATATCCAGATATTGCCAGATCCAAATGGTTCATGCGCCCTATTGATGCCTTACTATCTATGAATGAAACAGTCTTGGGACTTTGATCTATGAATGGCAGTCTGTTTGCTGTCTTACGTTTCAATTTACGCAGGACAAAGCAACTGTTGAAGAGACAGCGGAACCATCTGAAGAAGAAACTAATCCATTTTTAATATTTCCTTCACCAGAGGAAAACTTTAAGGTACTAAACTGCTATGCTGCACCCTTTGTTGTACGAGTGGCTGCTTTTATTTATACAAGTTCTTCTTGTGACTTGTTTTGCAATTTGAACAAGCCAATAATTTGATGTTGCGTCACATGAGACTAACTGCTATCATTAGGATGATTAGCGCTTTTATATCATTTTAATTGTTTTTCCCCAAGTAATGTCTAACATGAATGCAATGTTCTATATAGCAACCAGGAGATTCTCATTTTTTTTTTCTATTTACTGGGATTTTAGTGTTGTTGGGATTTTCCCGGCGAGTTCATTACTTTCAGATGCCATTTCAGGATTCTTGTTATTTTTGTGTGCTAGCCACTTCTTTTAGGTTATATTTGTCCATGTCTAGAAGCTTGACATCATATGTTTGTCATATCTAGAGAAATGAAAAGTTTAAACATTTAAGCATATTTGTTCTTTTGCCATTACATTTTCTCAGCCACACAAAGAATTGAGCATTCAACTTCTTATACTGTCGACCACCTGTTGGCTTGCTGCTATTTAATACTTGTGTGGTTATTAACTTTCTTGCTGACTTCTAGGTACATACTGAAATATATTTCAGCGATCGTCCTGTGCTTAGAGCTTGCAATTCCAAGGAAATACTTGAAAAACATTTGAAGGTGACTGGTGGAAAAGTTTTTACACGCTTTCCACCCGAACCTAATGGATATTTGCATATAGGTCATGCCAAGGTGATCATATTTTCTAGACAATCTGCTGATATCATGTATTAATTGGGAACTTATCTTACTCTTTATCTTGTACCAATCGAATAGGCCATGTTTGTGGATTTTGGCCTGGCAAAAGAGAGGGGTGGATGCTGCTATCTAAGGTCAGAATTGTTTCCTTACTGCTTTGTTTTTTTAACATAATAATTTTCTGGCTTGTATGTATTTTTGTCAAGTTGTCATTATTTGTCAAACTCTGTCACGGTGAAGCCTACATACAGTTTTAATCCAACTGGTTTTGGTCCTCTTTTTCTTCTTTGTAAGGGAACTGATGAAACTCAATGCGCTGAATAGCAGTGCTCTTCTTGAAAATCAGCTGATTGAGATTATCATTGATGCCTCTTCCCATATAGTCCGTACAAAGACCCTTACGTGTAAACTTTAGTCTCGCAGATTTGAAGTTAAGTCTCTGTCAGCCCAGCCCAAGACTGGCCCAGTCATTCACTAATTGTCTTGTTGGACCTGGTTTTTTAGATTTGTTTGTTCTTAGTTGTTACTATTCTAGGCACCTGTCGCCATTAGTGGCTGTGGATGTTAGTGGTGATTAGTAATGACATATTATACTGAACTATCTTTTAATTATCAAAGCACTCAAAACATTTGCTTCCCTTTCTCCTCAAATTCGAAGACTCTTCCACATGACAAAATGTAGTTGCTTTCTCATGCGGGAAGCTTCATACTGAAGGAACTCCGATCTTAATTAGTTTCTCAAAACTCATTCCCAGTCCTCCCCCCATTCACAAAATGCAATTCATGAGTCTAGCATCACGCTTGTTACTGCCCACTGGAGTGCTTGCCATGGACAGTGTCACTAGGCAAACAAGTGACCAGGGGCTGCACACCAGCGTCTCGAATTGCATGCATAGTCTTGGTATCCCTTTTGGAGACTTTGTTTGGCATTGACCTAAGCTATAATTTATATTTTTTAAGCTTTTAATGTTTTACTTGTGTAAGACATAATCTATCAAAATTAAGATAGAGTAACCACAGTGAGGTGAAGGGAAGTTATCCATGTTTGTTTGAAATGATAAAATATTGGTTAAATAAGAATCATTGATATGTCTTGTAAAGAAGTCGGCAATTGGTATGAAAATGAAGGTAAGTGTAGATCTTTTTCTTCAAAACCATTGTTTTATTATTCTACAATATCTGAACTTAATTCTTTCTAGTGTTAATTCTATTAAATATTCTTATATAGCCAAAACTTGAAAAACTTCAGAAGTCTGTTTCCTATTTGGTCGCCCATTTTGAATGGACAAAGTATGAAGATTTTCCCTTATCATCCAAATAACATTTGTCTTTTAGGTATGATGATACCAACCCAGAAGCTGAAAAGAAAGAATATATTGATCATATTGAAGAAATTGTGAGATGGATGGGGTGGGAACCTTTCAAGGTTAGTTTTCTATTAATACTTTTGACGCTTTCTTGTCTGGGCTATGTCTAATATACATTAAAATGTCACAGATCACTTACACCAGTGATTATTTTCAAGAACTCTATGAATTAGCAGTGGAGCTGATACGGAGAGGCCATGCTTATGTTGATCACCAGGTCATTTTCCTTATCTTCGTCCTTATTGACGATCTTCATCATCTGCTTCTCTATTTCACCATTCTTTTTACACTGAATTAATGTTGACCTGACCTTTTCACAAGTTCTGATAGGACCCTGATATAAAATATTGTTATAGTGAGTGCACTGTATTTTGTAATGTTTAGCAGCGACAACATAAAATTTGTGGGTGCAGTTAGTTGTTATTTTGACCATGTATAGCATTCAATTGCGATTAAGTATGCCTTTGGTACTTAGTACAGACACCTGAAGAGATAAAAGAGTACAGAGAAAAGAAGATGAACAGTCCTTGGAGAGAGAGACCAATCGAAGAATCACTAAAATTGTTTGACGATATGAAGCGGGGAGTGATTGATGAAGGCAAGGCAACATTAAGAATGAAACAGGACATGCAGAGTAATAACTTCAATATGTATGACCTTATTGCTTACCGTATCAAGGTATGTGCTCTAACTCAAAAAGTTACTGTCTTTGAAACACAAAAGAGTTGCTCACAAACTAGTTTTACTTTCCATTTTTCAGTTTACTCCTCATCCACATGCAGGAGATAAATGGTGCATCTACCCAAGCTATGATTACTCGCATTGCATTGTAGATTCTCTTGAAAACATTACTCATTCGGTATGTCAATATGCTCTGTTACTTACAAATCATTAACATTATCTTCTAATTAGAAGCATCTCTTAGTCAAATTTATCCATTTTTAGTTAAAAATATTAAAGAACTCGAGGCTTACTCTCATGTTTGCAAACATGTGCATAAACACATTCATGGAGTGTTTTTCCTTGCACCTCTGCTTTTCTGTGCACGCAATTTGATTTAAAAAGATATTGTTCCAGTTTATTCTACTTTAATATCTCTGTCCTTCAAAAATATTTGGCTGAGCTTCTGAAACACTCCTATAGAGAAGATCTTCTTGATAAAAATAACCTCTTACATGTATGCTGATCGACAGATGATTGATATGATCTGCACTAAGCACTCTGATTACAATTATTCAAAACTAATAAGGATGTGAGAATGAAGTGGTAAAATTTCTTTGCAGACTATGTTGTAGTGTTCTTTGACATCTATCCTGTGGTTTTTTTTTTTCCACTGTGGCGGTTGTTTGGTAGAAGAACAGAGGTTGAGTTTGTTGTCTGGTTGAAGAAACTTGCTTATGAAAGAATCATGTTATCATAGATTTTCAACCTCTTAGAGACTTCTATCATGTATTGGTTGGGGACCTGTATCTATGAACGAGCTTGTCAACAACCCCCTTTATAATTTTCTTCGTTCATCATGACAAGTACTTGTGAAAAGTAAAGATGCTTGAGTTATATACTTTTGTGCCTTTTCATAAATGGAGTTTAATTGTTCCATGCAGCTGTGTACACTCGAATTTGAAACACGACGAGCATCATACTACTGGTTACTGGATGTACTTGGCCTTTATCAACCTCATGTATGGGAGTACTCTCGATTGAACGTCACCAATACGGTGATGTCTAAGCGTAAGGTAAGCTGAAGGTTTGTATGTTGACATTGATTATAATGCTTAATTGGTTTGAATTATATATACTTGTCCTTCTGAACTTATACTTGAGATGTGTTATTGCAGTTAAATCGTCTTGTAACAGAAAAAAGGGTTGATGGTTGGGATGATCCCCGTCTCATGACACTTTCTGGACTGCGACGTAGAGGGGTAACTGCAACTTCCATAAATTCTTTTGTCCGAGGAATTGGAATTACCAGAAGGTTGGGTTTCTTTTATAAATTTATCTCTATTATGCTTCCTGTTATGCTTTGCTCTCTGACGTTTGCATTAATTCCCTGTGTCACAGTGATGGTAGTCTGATACGTTTGGATCGCCTAGAGTACCACATAAGGGAAGAACTGAATAGAACAGCACCTCGCACAATGGTTGTACTAAATCCACTTAAGGTTTGCATCTTGCCTAATATATATGTATCTCAGAGTAATGTATGCATTGAATATCACCCACAGAGATAAATATGTATGTAAGACTGCTTGGGAACCAAGCAATTTTGTATCAACACTTCCTGCATATCAGGTTGTCATTACAAACATGGAAGCTAGCTCAGTAACTTATAGCGATGCAAAGAAGTGGCCTGATGCTCCATCGAATGATGCATCTTCTTTTTACAAGGTGAACAATACTTTTGTGATGTATTTGATTAATTTAAACTTGTATTATTAGACTTGTTCCCTAAAATGCATTATTCTTTTATATGAATGAATTACTCCATTTCCATGCTGAGTTCTTGATCATTTGTTTGTCTAATGCCAGTTTTCTTATTTCATTAAGATGACATTGCCATCATATCATTATATGTTTATTCACCCTTTTCTTTCCCTGCTCTTGCAACAGGTCCCCTTTTCTAAGGTTCTGTACATTGAAAGTTCTGATTTTCGATTGAAAGACTCTAAAGATTACTATGGGCTTGCTCCTGGAAAATCTGTCCTCCTCAGGTACCCATTATTTGAAGTTCCTTCGGGTCATTGACGTACTTTGTACTAGCAATTGATTAAGATTTATACATAACATCTACACATTTTTTCTTCCTAAATACAGGTATGCATTTCCTATTAAGTGCACAGAAGTAATTCTTGGCGATGATAATGAGACCGTTCTTGAAATTCGGGCCGAGTACGACCCTTTGAAGAAAACCAAGCCGAAGGTACTCATGTTAACATTAATTGATAATTTCGAATGGTTCTTCCAGATTCTGAAACTGTATGCATACATTATACTCTGTTCTGCAGGGGGTTTTGCACTGGGTTGCAGAATCTGCTCCTGGGGTTGATCCACTTAAGATTAAAGTCAGATTGTTCGACAAACTCTTTATTTCTGAGGTTTGAAATCTTTCCTTGATATATTTTCTTGCAGTCTTCAGCACAGTCTCTTTCTTGCATTGAATATGCTGTTGACGCTTACCAGTTTGTTGTTGCATACAGAATCCTGCTGAACTTGATGATTGGCTTGGTGATTTGAACCCGGAATCTAAAGTAGTCATATCGGAGGCATATGCTATACCTTCACTTAGAGATGCTACGATTGGAGACAGATTTCAGTTTGAAAGGCTTGGTACATTCCTCCAACTTTCAGCTCTTTAATACTATGCTTCCATTTAACTTTTTACTTCTGCCAGTTTTTCAAATGGTTATGCTCATTAATGTTTAATTCTCTTTGATAGTTACCATCCGTACACAAAAATGGCCTTGTATTTTCCTTTCTTTATTACTTGTATTTCATTTAGATTTAATAAACATATATTATAACATTATTTTAAATTTCAATTCTGTTGTGTCTCCAATTGTATGCCTTGGCACATATATCAACACCTTGTGCATTAGGAGACCGACTCGTGGGTTTTATTTTGTTTTTGATTTAACAACTGCAATAATGAATTTCAAATTCTTTGATCAAACAATTCATTTCTCGCAACCATCACACTGTAGAATCATGAAACTATTGCCTCCATAACTGAATAAAATGACCTAGAACTAGGTAGCCAGGGGTGTTACCTCCATAAAAACAATAGCAATCCTCACCATCACCAAACCAACTCCTGAATTGATAACCACTAACTTTGTTTGTGCCCGGTTATAATGATTGTTGGCTGAATGTTGGTAGTTCAAAGTTTGGTTTTGGCATTGTTGATATGGGAGGGCATTTATCTTCTCCTTTCTTATTAGACCTGGAAATTCAATCATTTACTTCCAGTTGTAGAACCTCTCCTCATATTCCCCTACCACACTTTTCTGGTTAAACCAATTACATGCCCTCGGTGTAGAAAGAGAAGAAGAAATAAGAATTTAGCAGATTGTGGTATATTATCACACCATATGTTAAGAGCACCTGCGCTCCAGTTTTAATTAGAAAAAACACAGAAATGGTACAAGTGTCTTTTAGTGAATAAGGTTGTCTTACCTGCATAGTGTGCACTTATTTTATGAATTTTCTATATGCTGCTTCACTGTAGTTCCATTTTTTCTCTCTGATAATTGAAAGTGTCGTGGTTGCTTAAATTCACATGTAGTCTAATTTCCTGTTTGTTTCTCTCTGTTCAAGGCTATTTTGCTGTTGATAAGGATTCTACTCCAGAAAAGCTAGTGTTCAACCGGACTGTCACCTTGCGAGATACATATGGCAAGGCAGGAAAGTGAAGAGTTGGTTGTTGGAAATGAAGATGGATGGGAGAGTAGCACACAATTAATCAATGGGGTCTATGTACAAATATAGAACATCCATGTACTATGGAGAATCACATGGAAAAACAGGTTTTCATTATATAAACCCAAATGCTCAAATTTACTCCTTTTATGTTTGAAGAAACAAGAATCACATTGAATTTCAGATGATTACAACTGCTGGTTTCAGATAATTTTCATGTACGTGAATTATCTTTACTGAAAATATGCTTGTCCTTGTCCCTGAGTACCTTCAACACCCTTACCGCAAAAATATATATTCGTTTCAATTAAAAATTACTTAATTTCGACGTGTTTTAGAATTTGATAGTTATGGTGAACTTGATGACACCCCAATTCTATTCATGAATTAAATTACATGGCAAGTCTATACTGGATTATTCAAGTATGAAATGGTGTTTAAAATTTTAATTTATTCTCTTTTAGCAGCATGTTAAAATTTTATTGATTATACTGCAGTGGATAAAATAAGAAATGAGGATATGTCAATAATCAATCCCAAGTTTATAGACAGGTAACAAAATTGAACTGGTTGTAGTAGATGGAATCCTTACTGCAATGGCAACTTGTGTAGAAATACTGATAATAGAAGTCCTGTTTGCAATGATTTCTAAGGAACTACTACACACAGATATCCATATTGATGGATATAGACAGTGATATTGATACATGTGAACGGGCTTTCAATTTACAACTATATGCTAAAATTGCCAAAAGAAAATTTGGAGGAAAATCATGTCCCGCTTTTATTGTGTAAATTGTCCCTATTATTTCAGTTTTGACATTTGTACCTCCAGATCAACATATTCTTACATAAAGGGTCCTTTGCTTTGCTTGTCATATATTTGTTCCGTCCAATAGGAGCTTGCTCTGCCCATGACATGATTTAGAAGTGTAAAAATATTAGTTCACTTAACCTTTATATATAAATTTTTTAAAAATAATATAAAAATGAAAAAAAAAAAGAAATTAATTCCGAAAATATCTTCTCCAGAGCCTCCCAGCACCATCGTGTTATAACCGTCACCATCACTGCCTCGTCCTCGTCACCATCTTTTTTTCTGTTATCAAACACCCTCATTTTGTCTCTACCCGAACTTTTCAATTCTTCACCCCTCCACCATCGCCGTTGCATCGTCACAATCAACACCCATGGGGAAGAGGCAGGGCATTCAAATGGGGTGGTGAAAACTACCATCCTCTCCTACACTTAATGGATCGAAAGCTCTACAACGGACCTTTCCCCATATCCCTCACCGAATTCACCCTTTTGCTCTTCCTTGGTTCGAGTTTCCAAACCAGTCGAATGCCCAGCCCTCTTGTGGTGTGTACCTCACCTCCGGTTTAGTGGGGCTTTGGAGATGATGTTTGTGAAATTTTCTTTTTCTTTTTCATTTTGTATATTGTTTTTATTAAAGTTAAATGATAAGGATTAAGTGCACGACATTATATTTTCTGCACAACACACTTATTTAACGGAACTGACGAATGGATGATAGGTGACAAAAATAAAATAAAATAAAAGAAAAAAAGAAAACCTTTTGCATAAGTATATGTTGATCTAATGGTGCAAACATCAAAATTGGAACGATATGGACGATTTGTAGAATGAGGACAAATGATAAAGACAACTTGTGCTAATTACCTAAATTGAAATATATTGATGAGGAAAAAAAGCCATAAGAACTCGTGTCAAACAAGGAAAAGTAATCTAAAGATCCTTTATTGTAGACTTGTTTATGCATATGACGTGATGATTCTAAAAAGAATGATTTGATCGAAATTTCAAAGAGGGGACATATAATTTGCTTTCAAAAGTTCAGTTCTCACACGAAAACTTAGCCTCTTTGGTCACATGCTAATGTGCGACTTCTTCAAGGATAAATTTTGGCTGATTTGATAATGCCAAACCTCAAAATTCCAGCACAACACTGCTGATTTTTTTTGTGTAATACTTTGATTTTTCTTCTTGAGTTTATGGTTTCTTCATTCGTAGTTCGAGAGAATATACTGGAAAGAGTTAGTTGGGAAAATTAAATTATGACATTTACTTGTTGAATTAATCATAAAACACAAACCAAGCCCATGTATTTTGACATAGAAATATTTTGGTATTTGATTGGTTAGTAATTCAAATTCCATATCTTCTTTCGTATTTACATTGATCTTCCACTGAACATCATGTCAATCTATTCCAATGATTCAACAGCCATTATTTATCCTCTCAATTTATATCTGCATTGTACAACCTCGAATCAATATTCCAAGTCAATACTATTCATGATAGGATAATTGATAACTCCGATTTTGTTGATTATCATATCTTAGCAATATGCAACGAAAACCAAATTTGACTTGTCAACCATATAATGGATTTTTCTCGAGTGGTTAAATTTTGTTCAAGCTTTTTGACTATTTGGCGCGATACGTTGGAAAAAGGGTAAAATCCCTCTTTTGATGACGGTAGGATTTCATCTATAGTAGGAGTTGAGCTCTTCCGCTAGCTTACTAGCATTGGTAGTTAGGCTATTTGGTGAATGGTTTCATATTATCGATTCATGTATAACTATATTGACATTATAAATATTGGTTGCAGTTCTATCTAACTACAAAAACTAACACAATTCCCACGTTACTAGAAAATGAAAAATCAAAAATCAAAATTAACGGTAATAGATGGATTGATGAATGATTGGACAATTAGCGTCTCCTCCTTGAAGAGCGTATGTTTAGTACACAATTATCATATGAATACAACGTAATAACACCTATATTTTGTAATAGTATTCAAGGGTTGTCCTTTTGGCAGCATTGGATTAAATTTGATTCTCAATTTTCTAATAATACTATCCCATAATGGACTTTAAACGTGCTAAAAATGGCATACATAGAATGATATATATTACCCCAACCCTCAAAAGAGTATTCCTTCATATTTGACTTTTTTCCCCAACAATGCATGTTGGCAAAAGACAAAAACTCCTGGAAATATAATCAAAAGGTTCGTAAAGTTGGATGATTAGACCACACTAGAGCTGATGAATCCGTTCAACTTAGTTTTCTTGATTTGACCACCCCAACCCCCCACGATGTTTAGCATATGATGGTGTCAAAGTGTCAGTACAACTCAAGTATTGGAAAAAGATTCCACTGCAAGTGTGTATAATCATGTGCCATGCACAAGTTCTTTTACACAAGATAGAATGTAGATAGATTGATTCGATCATTCAATAGATTTTTTAATATATTCCATGAAATATCGCTACGACACTTTCTTTATTCATTAGATTCCTTTCATCATTAAGTAAATGATAATTATATTCACACCACAATTTTTATTTCTTGCACCACATTTTAATTAAACTTAAAGTTTTTAATATTTACTCATTGCAACACTTGTGTCCTTAACGATTTTTCATGTTATTCTTATTCTCAAACTTTTCATTAGTTTTGCACATTTTGTATTTGATAATAGTTTTATGTTAAAAAATCTATTGAAATAGCGCGTAGAACAACTTATTTTTCATATATATATATATAGACACACACACACACACATGCAAAGATTGGAGAGCTTAACAACAATTAAAATGTGATATATCAAATAAAAATTATGATGACAATATAACTCCCTTTAAGTAAATGCCATATTCCATACAAATTTAGTCCCCCCATTTTCTAAAAATTCATTTTTTTCACAAACTCATTTTTTAATTATGCATCCTTCCAATAAAATAATTTTGCACGTAAACATAATTTTTTTTAATCACATATTCTTCAAAAAATCACTATTATAAAATTCATTTTTAAGAAAAATGGGTCTCTCACACACACACTCTTAATTAAGATAACAAGAAATTCACGATTTGTTATTAACCATCAAAAGCATACATTTAAATTATTTAAGTATGATGCACCAAATTCAAGTAAACAAGATCAATTCCATCCATTGATCATTTTGTAAGGCACAAGCATGCTTGAAATGGGGTAGGCACGACACACTGGGCTTGCGGTAAATTTTCAAGCTTGATTTTGGATGATATAGGATGGATAATGTCATGAACTATAGTTTTTGGAAAAAGTAGTAGTAATACCCTACATCAGTTGGTATTAGGGTTGGAGGTTCCGTGTTCAAGATGATGTTGGAGCATTCCCCTGGAGTAGATGGATTATGCAAGAATACACCCGAAACAGGGATAGGCGGGCTTGTGGTGAATTCTTGAGCTTGATGCATTGCATTAGTTCCATGAGGCATGAGCTATAGTTTGGAACGATTTAATGACAACGCCTACATCATTTTTTGCCATAATGTTGATCATTGGTACTCTAAATATTTACTTAGTCCAGACCCATACCTAACAAATTAATACGTCAGAGCCAGACAAGACAATATTTGTTATAATCTCAGCTTTCTTAGATAATGTATGTAGAAGAATAATCGTTGCATAAATATTCAACCACCAGACACACTTGAGAAGTGTGATGTTGCAAAAAGCTGAAAAAAGTTGTTGAGTCCATGAAATTTGCAATGAAAAGGTGGATAAAAGTCGTCAATGAAATATGTGGATAAAATTGAATTTTGATCAGCTTTTTAGCAAACAAAAGTTTTATCAAACAAGCACTTAAAATTCTCATATATTTATATCATCATTCATTCTTCTTTTCACAATTCCAACTTAGGTATGTGAGGCAAGTGGAAGTTTTCCACACTTTTTTGTTGCATGGCTACCAGTCGAGGAGGAAGAAGCAGGTCGATGAAGGAGGAAGCGAATTTTGACTGTGACTATTGACTACTGTAACTCATAACGCTCTATGCAGAATACAGACATTTATTCCCAATTGTATATAGATGAAAACATTGGACTCATAAACATATAATTAGTACATTTCTTCAACCAAATTACAAAAACTAGGGCCAATCTTGATAAGTCTAGACCCCAAGCCCCTGATTTGGTTTTCTAAATTCCCATAATTCATCTGTATTCCAAGAAGTACATGTCAAGTCCTCACTAAACAAATCAAACTCTGACGCCTGGAATTCTGACATGGAAGTATCCTCGGACCCAAATGCTGACATGTCATAACTTGTAATGTCCACGTTGTGACAATCATTTTGAACCGAGTGTTCATAGGCTATATTGTCCCAAATTTGTTCAGGAATGCCTAAATTTTCTGCATTTTCAGGCAGCATAAAGTTTCCCACAGAATCTAAGGAATCCCTGTTTAGATTACTCCGTGTGCTTGATTTTTCCCTGTGCAGATCAGATGTATTCTCATGGTTGCTCGATTTTGGACATGGCGACATCAAGGGGGGCCTGTTTGTTGAAGGGGGTGTGGAATTTTGATTGTCGATGGAAGGAGATAACATTAGCGAAGGATTTTGTTCCATTTTTTCTAGCAATCTTGGCATCCAATATCGTCGAATTGCTTCCACAAACTTGTAGCTATTTGAGTCGACCTTAAGTTTTCTTGCCTGTTTTTGTACCCTTGTTCTCCAGTAATTCTTGATTTCATTATCTGTTCTTCCAGGTAAACACTCTGCAATTTTTGACCACCTGCAATCAGACAATGTTACAAAAAAGGTCTCAAATTAAAAATATGTTCAAAAAAATTACTAATGATCATTCGACAAGTTTGGTTGGACAAGTGCAGGAAAATATTAAAAAGGAATAACGAAACTAAAATCTTGTTCATTATGTTATCCAGTACTACGTGCACAGAACGCACCTGTTCCCCCACTTGGAATGAAGTTCAAGAATCAGGAGTTGCTCTTGTGGGGTGAGGTCTCCACGCTTAATGTCAGGCTTCAAGTAATTCAACCACCTTAATCTGCAACTTTTCCCTGTTCTCTTAAGCCCTGCAAACCAAAAGGCATACAAGTTAATTGGGAACAATACAAAATAAGTAATTACGAAAAAAAAAAAAAATCTTGAAGTTTGAGAGAGCTCGAAAAATCAGTTTACCAGCACATTTAGCCAGGGAATTCCAACGGCCTTCACCATTACAACTTATATAATGAATAAGCAGATTATCTTCCTCGAGAGTCCAGGGACCTCTTCTCAGTTCAATAGATGGTTCTTCATATAAATTGCTTAAGCTTTTAAATAGTGTCCTATTTTCACTCATGATCATGCAATGGAAAACAGGATTATAAGAAGGGAGAATTTTGTTAGGTGTTTAAGGTCAAGCATGAGAAATTAATTAAAACCCAGTAAGTGATTTTATAGTAGTCTAAAAGAATTGAGGAAAGAAGAGGCCTCACGCAAGAGTTTCTCCACATGATGACAACCTTTTTTTTTTTTTCCTTGATAACAACTACCATATAGAATTTTCACAGTCAAGAGTGTGCAATGAAATAGTGAGTAGACAGAGTAATGCTCTTTGTGTGAACATCTAAGTCTGCGGAATCTCACTATTCACTCACCCCCACCCTACCTTGGGGATGCCAAAAATAGTTAGGGTTCGTTTGATTGTAAATGTGGAAAATGGGTGAAAAGAAAATGAATTCTAGGGAATTGAATTGCCTAGAAATTGTTTTACTCGAAATTGTAATTAATTGTATTTGATTGGTATAATTTCTCACCTGAAAAATGTT